>VWZZ01002898.1:9147-48896 GCA_013399095.1 Psophia crepitans
ATTCTATTCTATTCTATTCTATTCTATTCTATTCTATTCTATTCTATTCTACTGCAGCACATACAGATACCAGAAATTACTCTAACTGGCAGACTTAATGCCTAAGCTTTATCACAGGCAAATTAACTTTTAATTTGTCATGTCTGGGGCTTGCATCGTACAAGAGAGAGTTTGTCAAATCATGATTTTTGCTGTTCCATTTCTGTAGGCAGCACAGAAATGTAGAAACTGAACAACTAGAAGTTTGATAACATAATGCCATTGACAAACGAGCAATTCACAAAAAAAAATTGCCTTGCAAAAAGGTATCAAACTACAGTGTTAGAAATCTTTGAAGAATCCATAGAGATCTTATAGACCTGCTCAAGCATAAACTATTTGGACTAACTAGGAATTATTCTTCAGAATATTACAGAAGCACTTGTCATGTCTAAAACAATCAAAATGAGATAATTTCATTATGAGAACTACCCGCAAAGCTTATCAATTGCACAGGACCCAGTACTTTTTTTCTATGTTGATAATTATGCCAACAAAGAAGGGGAAGGAGAAAGGTGTCTGCATGAATACACCTTGCCTAGATGAGAATCAGAACACTGTTACGGCATTCTGGAAAAAACAAAGAGCTTAGTTATGCTCAGAACAATTTTGCAAGAGAAAACACATAACTGCTCTTTGACAGCAACCATTGTGTTTTCCATGGATGTTGTGCCATTGCATTAAAATGACTAACTTCTAAATTACATTATTATCTACTTTCTCTAGATTTCACTCCAAACTAAAAAAAACAAACCAGAAGACAGGGAGGAAAGAAAATACCTCTGAAAAAAATAATTGTATTTTTCAATCTGAAAAATATTTGCTCTGCATCCATATTCTAATTAACTAGACATCAATTGCTGATCCAAAGATTATATGAACAACAGGAGTAGCAGATAGGTTTGCATCTATAGTATTTTAATTACAGAAATTAATATTGACTAGAGAAAAAGAAGTAATTTGAAGGACCATGTTTATCATCTGAGTTCAAGACAAAATTAATCATCAAACGCATATCTGTATGGTCTTCATTGAAATAAAGACTTCAATTCTTCATTAACTGTAGTAAAAATTCAAAAGAGGCAAATCTAAAATTATCCTGTTTTTTAAATATAAGAGTGAAATGTGACATCTCCCCAGAGGAAGGCTCAAAGATCAGGTGTTTTACGTACAGCATATAAATCGGTTAAATCTCAAATCTGTGAGTTACCTGTAAAAAGATTTCCCCTTATTTTAATAACAAAATAGCCTATTAACTTCAACCCAACCAGTCAAAATTAATGAAAAAATCTATGTGAGACAGCAAAGTATCAAGCATGTTGGGCCACTAAGGAAACATCACCATTGTGAAACAGCCTAAGAGGTCACGTGGTAGCCTGAACACAGATTTTTAACTACAGATTGTTTCATCATTATCACATTTTCTGTATGTTTCTGACCCTTAATATATAGGGAGGGAAAGAACGGAGAATCAAAAAAGGTTGGAAAAGGGCAGGGGAAACAGATGGTAAAGGAGTTAGGGGGTACTATACAAAAGGAAAAGGACAATGAAAATTAAGGGGGAAAAGAAGGGAAATAAAACTAAGTTAATAGATATAATACGCAAGTGACCAGCTGGTTGAAGAAAGCAGTCTTTTCAGCCAAGAGGAGTGGTCAAGGCTATCACTAGTCACCAGCATACATCTCCGGTCACTGCTGGTTAAAGGTGCCTTTTGCTTTTCCATCAAGTTACAAGGAACATAATAAATATGGCATTTGGTACTGTATCCTCTGCTTCTCCAAGGTTACAACCACAATGTTCTCATCCAACTTGGGAAAAGTGCTTCCAAAATAAAGCATTGCAGACATTTGAGATTTTCATTTGACCTTCTCTTGTAACAGTTCTTAAATCTATCCATCTCATAAAGCTCTTAGATTCCCATATGAAAAATTCTACAAAAAAAAATTGCAATTGCTATATGCTAGATGGATTAATCTAAAATTCACAGTTATCTTTCTGTATACATGAAACAAATTTCTCTCCCAAAACACAAGTCTGAAAACCCTGTCACTTTCTACAGTGTAGCTCCTGTTTCTATTAGTTATAGGTAGCCATGCACAAATGAAGAGAATTGCTGAGTTTAGACTCAGACTTCAAGTATTCTGTGGTTTTAAATGTACGTGCAGAGCTGTAAAGCAGAACTTATCTACAAATGTATGACCTAGTGAGTCATCCTATCACCATGACAGATATTGCTCACAGTTACACTCTGAGAAGTGCACCCTTCCCACTCCTACCTACTTATATCCCGTGCAAGATGCATTTTGCCAAACGTGACAAGACTTAAGATTTTTCCTCTTCCATTTTAACTGTCTCCTAGCCAGGAGAGGTTAAGATACATTACAAACAATATTACCGCCCTACTGAAAGAGAGATTGCAGGACAGCAACCTACAGTTTCTTCACTGTAAGGACTTGGCCAAATCATGTTTGTTTTCTGGAAGAAGCAAGCAAAGCAGGAAATAAACACCTATGTCATCATAACCAGCTAGTCATGAAATATCCTTAAAATGTTTCCCATTTTGCTGCTGCCTCCAAACCCTTGCTGCTCTCTCATACCCTGGCACCCTGTTCTGTCCAAGGAGCTATATTCACCTGGGTCAGTTCATTTATCCACTTACAGCACTGCCTTTCCGACAGCTTATGTACAGGCCATAATTTCATGGACAGGCTACAAAGGCATGAGGATAGAAACACCTGAAGCCGGCACTGTCATTAAAGTTGCAGTATAATGAAACTATGGCCTAAGTAACTCGCCTAAAACTGCACTCCATGTCAAAGGAAGATGGCTAGAAACTGAATTTAATGCTCCATGGCATGCCTACACTCTAATTTAAACATGACAGGGCAAGTTCACTGCCCAAGGACCAACAGGCACAGGTCAGCCTACATCTATGATCACGAACTCACTGTCCCCAAAACGGAGCAGCCTTGTCTTAGCTTCTAACGAACGTGCATGAGCCTGAGCAGAGGAAATACCCCCCAGGCTTTTGTGTCTGCTCACCTCTATGCCTCATATGTTCTTCCTTACCTTATGACATATCATCACAGCGATGCAATGATGACTTTTTAAAGTGTTTAGAATGAGTCCTTTCCCCTGTGTCTTCAGATCGTCATTAAAACTGTTCACAGCAGCACACGTCCTGCATGGCAAAGCTGAGGCTCCTGAAGTCTCTGCGAGTGCCACTTTTCAGGCTCATGTCCATCATGGTCAACTTCCAACTCTTTCTGAAAACCACTGGGGTTAACCCATGCATGTGTGACAGAGGCTACCAGAGCCGCTGATCATCAGATGCTGATTTGTGCATGTTCCCGCTTGTGGGAAATGACGTGGGAGAAGAAGCTGGCATCGGAGTCCAGCCATGTTGGTGCACACCAAGGGTCTGCACTGAGGCATTTTTATTTCTAAAGGAAAGATGTGAAAAGAACTGCCAGTGCTATGGAAACTTTCCAGTTTTTCTTACCAACATGCTGCATCATACCCTGATATAACCTCAGGCTTATCAACACTTTTTGAAGAAAACTGCTGTGATAGAACAGCATATTATTTGAATACGAATATTACAAGCTTCATTATTTTATTATGCACTTCCTTTATAACTCTTTCTCAACCTCCACTGCACCTTAACATGAGGAATAGTCTTAGTTTCAGATCATCACGCCTTTAGCCTTCATTGCGAACTTCATTCCCCTATGAGCCTTGCTGCACGTTTCTAGCCAAGATCACACCTTTCGGATGCAACAGTTAAGGATGTCAGTATGAAAAATTCCTCCCATCTCATAAACATTATTTACAAAACTACAGGAAGCCTTGCGACTTCTTTCTTGGGATTGTTGAAGCCATAAATAATTGTTCTCCATTAGCTAACACACAAGGACTGCATTTAATTTTCCATACATGGGCTTAAGCCTTTGCAAAGTTAAGTGAGCAATTCGAGGTCTTATTCCTAGCAGGTTTTAGCATTTAGATTTCTGACAGCTGAAGCTGATGGAGAGTTACGGCCCACTGAAATAACCCCATGCCTCTGTATTGTGCTTGAATTCCAGGTGCTCTCTGGAAACTAAAACCCAACATAGATTCACATAAATGCACTGACAGCTTCCCTCTTGAAGACAGAGCACTTAAATCACAACAACACACGGTGCTAAGTGTAAAAATAGAAATATACTATGTTCAGGTCAAGATTCAGATCTGCGTTTAAATCCTGTTCTAAAAATCAAGTATTACTTACACTCACCCTGCTAGAAATCATGACAACTCGATACAACAAGCTCCCAACTACTTAAAGATCCATTCCAAAGGGTATTTTTCATATTCTTGTATATCTGTCAGAGGCATTCAACGTAGAACAATACTTCTGTTTTAGAAAATACTTCCTCTTTTCCTTCAAACTACTCCAAAAGCCTTTTGATACTTCTTGCTTCACAGTAGTATCAGATATATTTAAAAAAGTTAACACCAGGATATATTGCATCATAGCTTGCAGCTGGTGGCATTTGGGATGTGACTGAAGCATTTTGAGGTTTCATAAACGAGCCAGAAAGAATAAAAATATGTATTCCTTTTGATTTTAAAAAAAAATGTTGTTTTTTTTTTAAAAAAAGATGGGGAAGGGGGAAGATATGCACCATAGTGTTGCCACCTCAAGGTTGAACTGAATTCTCAAGTGTTTTTTATTTGCATAAAGCATAATTTTGCACGAAGGCACAGCATAATTTATAATTATTTTCTCCAGTGAGACTCGGACACAGCTATTAAATGAGAAATCTGCTGAAGGCAATTAATCTCTTTCTCCAGCTTAGGAGCAACTAAAGCATTGTGAAGGACTTGTCTGGGCCAACAAGTACTTCTCTCATCTTCTGCAGGAAATACCCTCAAATTTAATTTTCCTAGTGACTGAAAAGAAGGAAGTCTTATTTAGCTTTCTTCCACTTAACATAAAAGGAGATCTCTTACTTCAAAGGGGAATTTTGTTCCTAGAAACTTGATGTTTCTATCCAGACCATCTACACACCTTCCCCTACTCAAGACGCAGTCAACCACGGGATCACCTTTTTTTCTACAATCTCTTTTTTTCCAACAAATGTTCTGTTCGGGGACAGAGAAGTTATTCTGTTACTTTAGATTTAAGTGTTTATTGACAAAAATAATCTCAAAAATGTCTTACAAAAACACTCATAATTTGATAGCTTCTAAGTGGCATCCTTTTTTTCTCAGAGTCTGCTTTCAGCAAATGTTACCTAATAAATTTTAACATACACCTGGGGACAACAGCATATGCTTAGTGAGTTTGATACTGCAAAAAGTACTAAGTAGAAGCAGCTCAACTGGCTCGATGGACAAAGGTAAGATTAAAAAAAAGAAAAAAAAAAAGAAATGAAAATAAACAAAATTATCCAGTGGTCATCCAAAACAGCAGCCTACATTTCAGTTTTTAATGCACAGTGTACTGTCAGCATATTCAGACAAATTTTTTGAGAGAGGCATACTAAGGAAAAAAATTAACTAAAAAGTTAGTGTTAGTTCTAAGTCAAAATGATTCGATAGAAGAACAAAAAAAAATTACTTTGGGAGGGGATTAAAAACTTAGGTACAGAAGTCCTGAAGTCTTTTTGTTTTCTTTCAATATTGAGTCACTTAAAGGTTTTACAGTTTATGAAGAGCACGTTGTCTGCTTTGGATTAAGAGTCAACATTTACTGCTCAGGTAGAAAGAATGAAATTGCAGCAACTGTTGAAAATTTTTTATTATTTGAAAAAACCTAAACACTTCTTTAAGGTGAAAATACAAATCCTACCTTATCAATTAGATTTCTAGTTCCTGAAAGCATTAAGACTACAAGCTGCCACCTTTGCACAAATTTAAATTATGCAACTCCAGGTCATCGTTCCTTTAAAGTAGTGGTGTAACAACCTAAGTGGAGTGTTGGGTTTTTATTGTTTTGTTGGGTTTTTTCCCCCAAAATGATGAACATTAAAGTACATCATTTAAAGTGACTTGGAGTGTCTTTCTGCTGAAAAACAGCAAAAACATCCATAAGTAACCTTGATTGGGTAGTAGCGCTACTTGCTCTGTATCAGGCAAACTTACCCAGCCAAAGGCTCTCTGTAAAGTAAATAACAGAATATCCCAAGTTGGAAGGGACCCATAAGGATCAGCGAGTCCAACTCCTGGCTCCACACAGGACCAGCCCAATCAGAGCAGATGACTGAGAGCATTGTGCCGACGCTTCCTGAACTCAGTCAAGCTCAGTGGTGTGACCACTTCCCTGGGGAGCCTGTTCCAGTGCCCGACCAGCCTCTCGGTGAAGAACCTTTTCCTTATCTCCAACCTAACCCTTCCCTGTTGCAGCTTCATGCTGTTCTCTCGGTTCTATCACTGGTCACCAGAGGGAGGAGATCAGACCCTGCCCCTTTGCCCCCCCTTGTGAGGAAGCTGTAGGCTGCCATGAGGTCTCCCCTCAGCCTTGTCTTCTCCAGGCTGAACAAACCAAGGGACTTCAGCCTCTCCTCATACATCTTCCCCTCTAGACCCTTCACCATCTTGGTTGCCCTCCTTTGGACACTCACCAATAGTTTTATGTCCTTTTTGTACTGTGGCACCCAAAACTGCACACAGTACTCGAGGTGAGGCCGCACCAGCGCAGTGTAGAGTGGGACAATCACCTCCCTAGACCTGCTGGTAATGCTGTGCTTGATGCACCCCAGGATATGGTTGGCCTTCCTGGCAGCCTGGGCATACTGTTGGCTCATGTTCAACTTGCTGTCGACCAAGACCGCCAAGTCCTTCTCAGCATGGCTGGTCTCCAGCGTCTCATTGCCCAGTCTGTACGTAAAGCCAGGGCTGCCCCTTCCCAGGTGCAGAATCCAACACTTGCTCTTGTTAAACTTCATGCAGTTGGAGATTGACCAGTTCTCTCACCTGTACAGATCTCTCTGCAAGGCCTCTCCACCCTCAGTCAAGTCAACAGCTCCTCTCAATTTAGTATCACCTGCAAACTTGCTCAGAACACCTTCTAGTCCTACATCCAGGTGGTTTATGAAACTGTTAAAAACAGCTGGCCCTAAAATGGAGCCCTGGGGAACCCCACTGGCCGCCAGCCTGATGTAACCCCATGGAGACACAAGATTTCTTTTGGAAGGACTTTAACTCCTATGAACTCCCTATGTGTGTTAAACGTGTGTGTAGCTCATCTATATCAAAACATAGGACACAGATATTCCTCTCATTAGTAATCATCTTAAAGGTTTCCTTGTTCCTCTTCAAAGGACCTTCTAGATCCTCCAGATTTTGTTGTTAAAAGCCACAATACTCCATTCAAAAATGCTTTATGCAAGATACTTGTAGTCTATTATCCTTGCTCAACAACAAACATTTCTGCACTCTTCAGTGTGTAAGCAGAAGGAAGTTTGCTAGCAACAGGAGAGTTCACGTAAAGCACCATTTAGCAGCTGATGTCAGTAAATGGATATACAGGACTGCAGCAGTAATCCTTGAAAACAGTTAAAACTTCTGAAATCAGAAAGAATTGTTTTGGGAATGCGTACACTGCCTAGGCAGAGTAGGAAAACCTTACAGGCTGAGTTCAACAAAGCATGCAACAGTCTTGTCAAAATAGTCTTCATCAGTTAGAGCAATAACATGCAACAGCTCCATGAGATTCAATCTGTTCGCAGTGTACTCGGTGATGAGAACAAAACAGCAGAAGGCTGCTTTGCTCCCTGAGAAGGTTTGAGAGCTGGTACCACTCTGTCACGGTATAATACAACCTGAAACATCTGTAGCCTCATGAGATTTTAACAGCTTAGGGGAAGCACGCTCTGGTTCTGCACCCTTTTCACCGACTTGAGCTTTTGGCTGTCATCGGAACAACTCCCTACCCTCCCACTCCTCCAAGCACAACCACATCTTCAAACATGCTGACACCAGAGTAGCAAGGTAAATTAGGTCTGGGCCAAGACAGAGCAAGCTAAACCTTTTACTTATATACTTCATGAAAATGAAGCACTTCTGTGCAGTCTTCAACACCTCACATCTACCCGTGTAATCACTCCATCTTTTAAGCAATGAGCACCACAGCGTGGACAGTATCTGCTACAACAGCCTAGGTCAGTAATGAAGCAGTTAGAGATTGCGCATATCCAAGCCTCACGGCTACTCCGCTTCTTCCACAGGAGATGCATGCTAGGACAGACTGCCTCAGGTTCCCTTTGCTACTCAAACTCTTGTCAGAATTTGAGAGTATGCTAATGGAATGGGCCGGTAATTCAAAATTTCTTTTTCAGAAATGCATGTTTTATACTGCTAGGGTGCTCACTAAATATGAGACATATTAATGCCTACATCTAGAGAGTATTTTAAAAATATTGACAAGAAGGTATCAGACAGGATGAACTAATTTTTCTTTTTAAAAAGCTACCAGCTGCATTTCTGTACTGCCTTACTCAGGGCCTAAAGCACACTTACAAGTGTCCCAGGAAACAGGGTCTCCCATAAAACGTGTAATATCTAAGCTTAACACACGGTAAATTAAGCAAAGGAAACATGCTCTTTTAAATGTTTTTATTACAGAAAAACAAAGGGCTTACACTTAAAAAAAAAGCAGCATTATTTCGTGAATTCAAAGTTATTACAGTGAAGTTGCTTTAAGAAAACTTTAGAGAATGAAGAAAAAAATAAAATGCCAGATCCTCCCTCAGACAGCATTCTAGATTACTTGCATGACCCCAGCAAACCCCTTAACTTCACTTCTGACACCCGTATACGACTCGTAGGCTTTTCTCCTCCCTGCGTCTTGTTGCATATAGCTGGGAGAAGGACTTGCTGAAAATGGCAGCACAGTTCAAGTTTGATTTTCAACAGTTCAGCTGAAACACATCTGACTGATATTACAATTCAGAAGTGATAGACACAAGCCTTCCTCCCAGCTCTAGCAGTTAGGTGTTACAGTTTTAACAGATCCCAGTGCGATCTGTTTCTTACACACTATTCATCATATTCAGATCGGTATCTCAGAAGATTTATCAGCAAATTATTTGGCTACTACTGATTATAAACACAAACAAAAATGACCACAAAAAATGAGGGCTCATAGTTGAAACAGTTTTTAGCAAAGCAGCAGAACTCAAAATTATTATTCTTTTATTACATATCACAGAAGAACAGCAGTGTTCCAGTGACCACTTCAGGTTTTTTTTAGTAAGTCAAAAGCTGCAGGTTTCCAGTCTGAGCCAAAATTAAATGTAATTGATCTGTATTTAAAATCTTAAAGACAAATAAAAAAACCCCACATATTACTGCCTTAATAGTTCTACATTTTGACTATGAGCACCAAGTCATGCTAAATCCCAAAGGAATTTACAGGCTTGTCATTAAGTGATTTTTTAATTCTCTTTAAACAACTGGAAAGCTCTACACCACATTAAAAACCTTTCTAAACAGATTTTTAAACATCTCGCTCTTAAAAATATATGCTACAACTACACCTCAAAAGATAATGCCAAAAAATAAAATCAAAAAGCAAGAAAACTCAAGTCACTATGTACAACTAGCTATAATAACAATAAATGAAAAAGGCAATTCATAGAAGGAAAAAGAGAAAACAAAAAGAAAAAATACCCCACCACATCAGACACTTGCTATTCAGTACTCTGTGAACTCTTCTTTCCACACCCCCCCCGCCCCCTCCTGAAAGGGAAAAGGTTGGACTCAAAATCAGATATGGAATTTTTCTGAAAAAAAATTAACTCCTTAGGTTTTGTCTATACTGTTTGAAAACAAAAATCTTTGAAGTCAGGCATCTAGTCACTGTACTCTGCGCTGAAACATGAAGCCAGCTGTTACCAAGCTACCTGAGCAGAAGAAAACTTTCTTTCCTACATGGAAGAAGAATGCAATACACTTTCTCTGGGTATGATTTATATCATCATCAGGTTTACTCCAACACAGAATTTGTCTATGTAACCTTATTCATGTTTTTTATTTAAAATTCTTTAATTTAGTCCTATAGCATAGTAATTTAAGTGATCAAGCTGCCTTATAAAGAGGACATTATAATCTGTATTATACAGTAATATAGCCTTAAAAAAAACAACACAAAAACCTCAGCATGAATACTATGAGAAACAGCAACTTTTGTTTCTGTAGTACTCTCTGTGACATTGACACCAAAAGCTGCTTTATAGCTTATTAGTCCTTTTTACAGTCACAGGGTTGTATTAAAAGTGAATTTTATGGTTAAGCTGGTACCAAAACCGCATTATCTGACCAATCCAATGGAGCATAATACTAACATTTGTAAACTCCCTCCTTCAGAGTAGGTAACAGTCTCAAAACTACCAAACACATCAAAAATATATAACAATCTGGGCTAAACACTGTAAAACAAATTTACACCATTCAAAAAGCTTGTCATTAGACAGTTATGCAAAATAGTCAGAGGGTGTTTATATTTACGTTTTCCTTTACCAAGGTGTACTGTGGATTCAGAAAACTTAAAGATCATTCACACTAGAAGTTTGTGTAAGCTCTCACAGAAAAAATTTAACAGGCAATCATGTTCTAAAAGGTTTATAATGCAGTTCCCAAATACTTTTAGCTGCTAAAGTGCTAATAAAGACTTAATTTAGCATAGAACTCCCACATCCGATATCAAGTAAACATTCTTGTACTGCCAATAATTGTATTATTATATGGTAAAACAGTCCTCTAATTCCTAACAATTTACATTTAACTTGAGAAAATAGAAATGTTTGGGTTTGTTTTGTGGTTGTTTTTTTTTCCAAAATAATGTGCAACAGGTAGAACACATGAATTCTTGGAAAACTCTGAAGTTGTCTTTAGCTATCAGGCTCTGAAAGACTTTACAGATCTTTTAATCCTTCCTAGTTTTCAGCCTTAATTTTATATGAATGAGTGTTTAGCTGGGCTATATTAGTAGCAGTTCATCACAAACTAAAGTCAAGTAACATTATCTTTCTCACTGTTCAGGAAATGAACAATTCAAAACTCAAAAAACCCCTATGTAGAATTGTACCTGCAAATTTCTTCAATTTAAATTGCTCTTTGTTAATCTATTAAAGACAATTAAGAGACCATCTTTTTTTTTTCCTGTCAATTTCTGAGAAAATTTGAACACATGCAAGTCAAAACTACCATAATGCAGACAAAAAGGTCCTCTTTCATGAAGATCATCAATAAATGACTACCTTCAATAAATAAGTCTATTTGGAACTTCTAGAGAATTCTTTTCCTAAACGAGTTAGTCTTTTTTCTTTTCCATTATGTCTTTCTGTTTAAGCTCTCCATCTGAAAGTTCTGTATATTTCCCATTCTTTTCCTCCTCTTGTTCTTCCTCACTGCCTTCATCTGTGAGCTCCCGATCACCATTTTCCTTTTTCACTGCCTCATGTTCTTCTACCCCTCCATCTGTATCAGCTGTGCAGATGCCGTAACACATAATGCTGATGACCCCCAGCGGCAACCCAAAGAGAAAGCATCCCAGAAGCGGTGAACTCTTGAACACAGACTGTTGAGACACAAATTTGAAGTAAGGAACACATTCAGTGAATACACAAAATTACCACATTACTTCTTATTACTCTGTGTATTTATTCAGAAACATCCAAAATAAGAGTCAGGTTTTTTGGTTGTTTTGAGTTTTGGGTTTTTGGTGGGGTTTTTTTTTGTTTGTTTGGTGAGGTTTTTTTTAGGGGTGGGGTGGGGTGTTTTGTTTTTTTCTTCAGAAAGTTGTCGTCTTCATTTTAATAATTCCTACTATACAAGTTAATTAAAAAAGCCTTAGAAGTTCAAAAATTACAACATTGCATTGGGATAGCTGATGTTAACATGTATGTCCTATGCATTGCTTGCAGCTTGAGAAACAACTGTTCTGTTCAAATAACACTTCAAAGCAACCAGTTCCATCTCTTATTTGTGTCTCATTCTCAAAAATTAGTTTGAGTAATAAGGGATCTGAAGAAACATTCTGTTATTAGACAGCTTCCTACTGAAGAGTAATTCAACGGCACAGGAGAAAGGACTTTTGGTTTCAGATACTGATGGCTAAATGTTGCACATTCAAAGAATTTTGGAAGCCACTCATATAGAAATGTGAGTTTCAATTTAAATTCACAGTACAGGTTATTTATTTTTTTTACTTGTGTAGGGCAAGTGAAGAAGTGGATTTGTACACCTCTTCCCAACAGAATTCTGTTAAACATAATTAACCTATAAGAAATTATTAAAATAGCTGCTTTAAAACTACACCGAGTATAGTATTTAATCCTCTTATGCTCTAACTAATTAGACTGAAACCATAACATTTCTCAGAATGTGAAAGCGTGATCAGTTTCAGTGAAAGATGTCAAAATGGTCAAGGAAAAGATTTTCAATTCTTCCTGTTCCATCCCTTAAAATACACGTCAGACTAATACAGAAAAGGAGTGAAAAATGAAGAAACTAGCGTACATTGAATATTTTGCACACTGGAAAATACCATTAAAAACTTCAATCAAGAAGTTAATTTGGCTTAAATCTAATGTATATATATCTATAATACACGCATTACATATCCAACATAAGTTTATGTAAACATACTTCTGAACCCCCTGGAAATATTTGCTCTTGATTGACCAAGGCACCATCAAATTTAACCAAGAAGACCCCAAACTTACCACCACAGTTGACTTGGCATCATAGATTATTCTCTTGATTCGTTGCAGAAGTCCATCACCACCCTGTGCCTGAAATTTCAAATGGAACCATGTCAAAACTGCTGACACTTTTCAGTTATGATTCCAAAAGTTCATTCTTCAGACCTTGCAATCTTAAGTCCCTTTAGAAGGAAATGAAAAGTAATTATTCTTGCACCTCATGATGCCCAGACACTCCAACTTCTCAAGCAAGGATAAACATTTCAATAGTCTCATGAAAAAAGTCTCTCACAATTGTTTTCAACAATCAGTGCAAACTTTAACAGTGGACTGGCACTCCACTCTCTTACCACAGAGGAACGCTAACAGAAACTATCAACTGTCCTGATGTAACAGTTACAAAATTGCAGAGATCTTAACTTTCCTGCAGCTAATAGATGCCTATTTATGCATTATGACAGAAGCAGTTAGAAAAATCTAAGAACTAAGTAACAAAAAGATACAAAGGTGCAATAAAGAAAACTTGTGTCAAGCAATAACAGACTATACCTACATTGTTACCTAATTTAGTAGTCTTCAAAACAAATACATGACTCTGAAGGAAATTTGTCTATTGAACAGGACGTGTTTTCACCTGTCTTGAGTTGCCAGAGAAACAAATGGGAAGAAAACCTACGTTGTGGAAGTCAACCGATCAGCACTTGACACTGACCAAACCCCTCAAATTACAAAAAGTCCACAAAGGCACAACAGACTCCCAGAAGGCTACCTACAGGGTCTTACAGAAAATCCCAAGAAAATCAAGGTGAAGTGGATAATGGGACAATAAGCATAATCCATAACCAGGGATTATGTTATACTTCTCAGAAAGCTCAATGTGGTTCAGAAAGTCTGCATCCCATTACTTGTTTACCAGCATACTTTGAAGACTGTCATTCCTCAGCTGTACAATTTCTTGGGCTTGAACATAGCCAAATCAGTGTCATTTTACGTCTACGGACACCATTTAGCTTAAATGAAGTCACATCCTGTATTGTCTGCCTTGTATTAGCACTCTCACATACACAGAGATGTGAATTTAGACAGACTTTTAATCATTCTAGCTGAAACACTGCAAAGAAAAGACCTAAGGGACACTATGGCAAGAAACAAAAGGCATCACAAAAAAATTTCCTCCAAGTTAAGAAACAGACAGAAACTGAGTCAAATAGATTTTGATAATACAATTCAATGCAATTAACAAAAACATTATAAAAGTGAGAACTGAAGAACAAAGAACCACCAAATAAGTTACAGGAATACCCCTCACCTTGCAACTGGAAGCATGGCCAGTAAAGTCATGAACAGCAAGCAAACCCACCTATATTCGGTTGCTAGATCGACTTGTCAGATTAAATAAACCAAAGTACCCCGTATGACTGAAACAATCTACAGCATTGCTTGTCATTACCACCCAATGACCTAAACCTGCTGGCATAATGTGGAGTGGGATTCAGCTAACACAGTAAGCATTCAATATACAGTGAATTGGGGCTTATACCAACAACACAGGCTTCTCCCGGGAGGCAGCCAAATGATTTGTTAGCACTGCCCTCCTTCATGGCAAAGCCTTCCTGTCCCATAAGCGCAAGCGAAAGCTTTGATCCATGACCTCTTTCCCCACCCACACAGCACGGCCTTCTGTCCCACTTACAGTACAGAGGGAATAAGCAAACCTGAGTTTGTTTTGCAAACATTAAAAATTGCCCCAGACATCCATTCCAGATGGATTTATTAATTGTTGTTTTAACAAAAGACAGCTCATTTTTAGTTTTAGAACAGAGAAAGAGAGGAAGCTTGTGTCTGTTTGCAATATGCCAAGCAAGTATATCACTGTTTTTTGAATCTGAACGTATCATTCATCAAGCTACTGCATTTATTAATTTAGCACCCAAAAGAAAGGGTAAAGTCAAATTACGCACTATAAAGAAAAAAAATCAAATGGATGCATTTAAGCCAGAAGATCGATAAAAAACCTCTCCATTTAGCAGGTGACATGAATAAAAGGAGTAGCAAGAGCAGACGATTAACATTATGCTATAAAGAAAAAAAAAAAAAAGTCTTGCTTTCTACAAGAGGTTCTGCAGCCAGAAGAGCGAGCAGCAGTACACCTCATGAACTCACAATCACATATTCACTGACAGCACCCAAGACAGGAAGACAGACAGGACAGGAAGATAAAACATGGCATAACAATCAGAGTAACCCATTTTTTTCCCTACTTCAACATCTAAGAAAATAAACACCAATCGACATAGCCCAAGTCACAATGAAGACTTACTTCAGCTGTACCATCCAAGATATTGTTAATAAACTGAACCATGTCTTCTGTGTTCTTAATGTGCCTATCTGGTAGAAAATACTGCTGATTGGAGGTATTCAATACCACAATAGTAGGGATTGTCAAGTCACTGGAAACAGAAAACAGACAGTTCATACATTTAAAGAACTACTGTGTAAAGCACTACAATTCAAATAATTCCTATGTCATTTAAAAGGGTATTCATTATTCTTCACTTCGTTTGCATTCCTTATAGCAGTTCCTTAAAGGCAAGGGGAAAAGATAATCACCTGACTGGTACAAGCATGTTTTTCCCATTAATATTTTTTCCTTCACATCTGTGTCAGTGACGTTATTGAAGCTTATCACATTTTACATATCCATAGCGACTGCGAATGACAGAATCATAGAATCCCTGAGGTTGAAAAGGACCTCTGAGATCATCAAGGCCAACCGTTAACCTAACACCACCGTGCCTGCTAGATCATGTCCTGGAGTGCCAGATCTACGCGTTTTTTGAATGTCTCCAGGGACGGTGATTCAACCACCTCTCTGGGCAGTCCATTCCAATACCTCACAACTCTTTCCGTGAAGAAGTTTTTCCTAATATCCAACCTAAACCTGCCCTGACACAGCTTGAGGCCATTCCCCCTTGTCCTGTCGCTTGCTACTTGGGAGAAGAGACTGACACCCTCCTCACTAGAACCTCCTTTCACGTAGCTGTAGAGGGCAATGAGGTCTCCCCTCAGCCTCCTCTTCTCCAGACTAAACAACCCCAGTTCCCTCAGCTGCTCCTCATAAGACTTGTTTTCCAGTTCCTTCACTTGCCAATTAGTAAGATCACAGATAGTAGCCTTGTATACGAAATGTAGTATTAGCACAATACATTAACTGTTTTAGTACACAAAGGCAAAAGTAAAATCCAAAAATTCAATCCCACAAAGCCATGGGATTAGCTCTATCAATCAACCTCTACCTGTCAAGTCAAAAGAATAGCCATACCAATCAAAGTTTTCTGTTTCTCTTTTAGATATGGTAGATGAGCTACAGTGTTTTTAAACAATTATTACTCAGCAGTTGACCTTCACATGCATAAGCATTGCTTCGTATTACAGAATCAAAGAAAAAAAAAGAAAAATGGACATAAGGTTAGAAACACTCCCTGGAGATAAACAGTACAATCTACTGTTCAAAATAGCACTGAACTCAAAATTAGATCAGGTTTAAGAAAATTTAATACTGCACAAGTATATTGTTCAACAGAAAATATTTAAGATACATTCAGTAAGATGAAAAAATCTCCTGTACTCTTTGCCAATTTACTACAGTTCTGCCAATAATTTATTTAAATATTAGGCGGCTTTCCTTCACAGCAGAAGCAATGCAAACCTTAATTTTCCTACATTTCCACTCTTGTCTAATAGTGCCCCACCCATGCACATTTTTAATCCATTTTAATCCATTGGTGATGAGTTCAGCTTTAACTGTGGCTATCAATCCATAATCAATTAGTTAATAAAATACCGCTTAGCATTTACTCAAGATTCCCATTTTTGTTTGAAGTTACAGAAATTGTTCTAAATTTTCACACATATTTTAGGTGTTTGGTTGGTTTGTTTTTTGAATTTGTGTTCAATCCCAAACCTGGAAGTGAACAAGTTTAATACATTAATATTTGCTAAACTCCTTGAAAGCTGAATACTTTAAGACTTAAGGCACAGACCATGTTCCTAATACTCAAGCTGAAAGTATGTTAGTACCTCAGAAAATGTAAGGCCAACTACAGAGAGCGCAAAATAATTTCATCCTTTCAACTGAATTAAAAAAACCAACCCCAACTAAACAACAAAACTTTGTCAATAGTGACAACCTGCATCAAAAGATTCTCTAAATACTTTTCCCTTGACACTTTTATTCTCTCTTTATTAGGAACAAACAAGAAAAATAAGTAGGAGGCAATCACAGTCAGGTGTCTTTGCAAGTGCCTGGTTATCAATCTCTGCCAAAATATCTCATCTCAGCCAAAACAGAACAAGTCTTATTACTTGGATGCAGAAAAGAACCCTCTCCCCCAATAGAAGTGCTTCTGTTGTACATAAATTTGGTAACTGAGGTTCTTGGAATTCACTGTAGAGCAGGTGAAAGATAAACTCCATACACAAATTTTGTATGCAATACAGAGATCCATAAAAACACATTTAGTATGTTTCTTCCAAGAGCTGAGGAATTAAAACTCACACATGGTTTAGTGGGTAATAGGTGGTGGGGGGATGGTTGGACTAGATGATCCCTGAGGTGTCTTCCAACCTTAATGATTCTATGATTCATACATCTACAGCTGACATTCCAATGATGCTATTATACCTTAGCTTACACAAAGATGTATCTTTGCTTTCAGTAAAATATGTAATGTTCTATTTTCTTCTTTTGTACACAATTCTGATACCATTTTAAATCCAAAAAAAGGATGCTTATCCACTGCTGAAGAGACAGATAAATTATTATGTCTACTAGTGGAGTTACAGTCAATTTCATAAGTGTACTTCTATCAAGGACTACTACTTGTATCCTCACAAATCATATAATATTTTGTCCTTTGCGAAGAAACAGAACTTGTTCCTATGTGCATGCAGCACAGTAAAAAAAAACACACCAAAAACAAAAGAGTATTCTGCAACAGACTTCTCACTATTCAGAAGTCTCTTTCTATTTCCACTTGCTGTCATCTAGTGGAAAACTGAAGCACTTGCAACAGTTTTACTTGAATTATTCAAGTAGCCACATGAAGAGCAGCTATTTGTAACACTAAACTTATTTTGCCACATTCTTTTGCTGCTTTCCACTTATGCCAGAAATGTATACACTCAGTTTAGTAACTGAAAGCCTGTGAGTACTTTTAACAGCACCTTCCCACATACTACAAATTATAAAACCAGACATTTTGCAGATTAAGTTAAACAATCCAGCTGAACAGATCTTGCCACTAGATCACTACCACTGTAAGTGGCAGTTCTGCTTTCCTTCCCTTCATTGTCTTGCTCCCAGGGACCTCAACTCCCTCCCCCGCTTCTTTGCACATCAGTTCTGGTACTCAGCAGAATAGATGGGAAACCATTTAAGTGTTTTGCTGGATCAGCAAAATAACTCCCCTACTCGCCTAGCCAAAAAAGAAAACACTTTTCTGCCAGATAAACAGGCTGAAACAGCTCAGCATCAGAGCCTGCACAGGAGAAGCAATTAATGAAGTGAGGAAGGTCTCACTTTTGGCAACTATGTGGCACTAGATCAATCACATCATTTAACTTCATTTGAGACACAGCTGTTTTTAAATTAATTGTATTCAGGTGTTAATCTACAAGACATTCCACAGAAATACAGACCTGGTAGCACCTGAGTCCCCATGAAGCTCTTAGAACAATTAGGGGCACAAACACGTGCCTGTTTGTGCTTTGATCCTCAAGAAAGGGGTTTGGAAAACTTACAGAGCTGGAATATTGACCCCTGTTTTTCCCTTCTTTCACTCAAAAGGCCAGAGGAGAACAAGTCAACTATAAATGCCAAGCAACTTAACTCTCCAGTTATGCATTTTTAGACAAGGATTGTAAGGGCAAATGTCAAACATTTTGTTACACTACTTATATTTCAAAATGTACCACGTACATACCAAGTGCAGACAGCATTTCTTCTTTACAGAAACCTATTTCTATGCATGTCTTAAAAATGCAACAAGAATAAATGTGCCTATCCAGAAATAAAAAAACACAGACAATGCATAACCATTATCTACTTTTCCTGTTACAAACTGACGTTAACTTTTGACTAGTGCCCTGCAAATTTAACGAAGGAAAAGAAATTACATTAGACCTCTGTTTAACAAAATAGACTTAAAAGATAAGCTTTGTCAGTCAGCATTATCAGTAAACCAAGCTTCTAGCATTAAATTATGCAGCTTAATTTAACAAACAACTGATACTATGTTACATGATGAATTCTGAGGACAGCAAATTTTTTTTAACCCATGAAAGGCAGGAATTCTTCATAAGATTGTCTTCAATTAAATATACTTAGCAAGAAATGCAAGAGAAGAAACAATATTCAAATAAAAATTTACTTACTCCATTAGTAAACTATTAATGTAATCATTTCCATCCATATGGCCAAACTGGAAATCTCTGTAAAAGAAGCAGTGAAAAACAGAATGATGAAAAAGAAAACAGATTAGTGGTGTTTAGGAGAAGTATTTCAGTTGTAGGAAAACTATTTAATGAAGATGAGAGCACATAATCAGCAATATAGTTAAAAAATAGATGACCTACAAGACATTCAACATCCCAAAACACACTCAGTTAATGAAATGGTCTTATTTAAATATCAGCATATGAATATAAAAGCAGACACTATAAAATATTTCATGTAGACAAAAATGACTGCTCTCTTAGAAATGTTAATACAAAAGTTCATTTAAGATATCATAGTACCACATGTGCCTACCTGTGAAAGTGATCCCGATAATCTCTAGCAACTTCCTGAATAATAGATTTTAGTCTAGAGGGGGAAAAAAAAAGTAACATTAATATTCCAGGATGTACTCTGTCAAAATGCAAACAATAAACATTGAGATTTCCCCAGTAAGTGGCAAATACCACCTCATCCACAATAAAGACTCCTTATTCCATTAGTAAAAACCACCTCATTCATCTTGCGTGGTTTCTAAGGGTTGAAAGACTATCTACCACAGAGTCTCAACATGAGACCAACACAGTCAGGCGGCTTCACCCCACCGACTGCCTTCTTAAGATGTAGCACTATGACTGAAGAAAATCCAAAGAGGTCTGGGAAAATAGCATACACAGTACTTGAACAGTATTTTCTTATTCTAATTAAGTATGCAATTAAGAAAGGCACAAAGGAAGGTCTTGTTCCTTTCAGTCTCTTCAGCAAACTCCACCGCAACTGAAAACGCCCCCTTCGTTATGTAAGTTCCACAAAAAACTAACATATAAGTATCACTAAATTAATTTTTAATGCAACTGAGCTGAAGAATAGTCATTTGCTTAAATGTACTAAGTTTATCTCAAAGTCATCTGAACTCAAGTACTCTCACCTATGTTTAAAAGGTGGCACAAATGCTTTAAGAAGCTATATGATCACTGTTTGCTTCTGTGATCAAATGTGCAGAAGAGTGATACAGGAACTACCACCATCTCATTGAATGCACATGTGCTCCAACAGAGTCATAAAGTTAATTCAGTACGCTTCAGTCATAAATATAAATTAGAGAACATACACAAGTGAAAACCATTAATTTAACCTAGCATTTCTTACTATTTAAGTAACTTCCAACCTTCTCTATGTCATACCACCACATTTCTCCCATAGCATCACCAATACTCAATTCTGTACCTGGTATGTTCCACTGAAGAGTTTTTATCATCAATGACTGCAATAGCCACAAGCTTTCCTAAAAAAAGGAAAAAAATACTTGAAACCATTTAAAAAGAAACACGCATTCTCAGATGGAAAATACTCCAACCTAAAAGACCAGATACTCTTCAGGACAGGAATTAGTTTTAAGTATAAACCAGCCTCGATGTCAAATAGCCTCTTCTGGCTGACCAAATTGTGGTTTTCTTAAAGCTAGTGGAAATAAATCAAGACGTGTCTTAATGCCACACCACTAGCACTCTATGAAAAGCCTATATATTGAAAGAAGTTAAAAGGGTAAAAACAGATAAAAATTAATTCCCTGCTCAAGCTGCATGTTTGCATATATCTAAATAAGAGGCTATGGAAATCTTTGTTATACAATGGCAGTTACAAGCTGATTCCAAGTGATTGTACAGATTCAGTAAGAACTATTTTTCACACTACTCAAAATTTGGAGTATTGTCCTTATGGAAAAAAACATGAAAAATTTACTGGCAGAGCTCAGAATTCATTACATCAGAAAAACAAATTAGTTCACAGACCTCTGTCAGAGGACCTTAAAGACCAAACACCAGAATTTACTGATCTTTTGGGGATTTGCTTTGTGAAGTTTTTCTGATTAAAAGAAAAACACAAGAAAAGAAAAAACTTCAAACCAATAAGGCCTTCTAAGGTGAACCAGATCAAAAAATGTTTAGAAAGCTGTCCAAAGGTTCTCCAGATCAAGCACTTCCTATCAGGAAAGCAGATCTGTTAATGGGGTAGTCATCAGCTGGATTAACTAAAGCCTCTGGAGTGCAGAAGAACAGTTTGTTGAGTCTCTTGGGATGCCATGACTGACACAAAACTGTCCCCAACAAGCCGGTCTATTGCTCAGTGCCCACCCATCACCATGACCCAGGAAGCATACCCCTCAACAAAAGAAACTGACTCTTGTTCAAGTAATGCTGAAGATTTAAAGGCAAGAACAGTGATGCATTCCCAGGCTTTCCTGTGAAACAGCAATAGCTTCCCTCCGCCCTGTTTCTTCCATACCTCAGTTCTCACTTCTCCCCTTTTCTTTCCACACCCTAAGACACTACCTAGTGAATACACTAGGAGACAACTACTTTTTAGATTGGAAAAGATGATGTAGATAAATTCCAAGTATGGTGTATTTATACACGAAGCTCTTAAAAAAAAGTCTTTATTAAAACAATAGAGAAGCCATAATTTACTTTTTTTTGTAATTAGAGGAATTGTTAGACAAAAATATAACAGGAAGAAATATGCTACTTTTAGCAGCACTTCTGTAAGCAACCTTTTAAAATGTAGGCATTACAATACTAGTTTTGAAAACTTAAGAACCTAAATGTTTCATAATCTTTAAAACCTGAAAGAATTCAGTGAGGTATTGACTATAAATGTATTTCTTTCAAAATGGAATGTTGATTATAAAGTATCCTGCACTGGAAAAATTGACACTTACAGCATTTCTTCTGCTACTTCAGAGTATGTACACCTTAAGAGTAGTACAAGTCATTTGCCTATTGCAGAAGTCACCTGGCTGCTAAGTTTTAATTTGGCTTGCAAAAAATTTTACTAGAGAAAAACTAAAGTACTCCAGGACAGGTTCACATTGGTACATGTTCTCCTGCCTTCCTTACCATATCTACTTTAAAGATAGCTGAATCCATTAGATGTAAGACATATCTAAACCCACCCATATCTGATTCTTCTAAATCCAGTCATAAAGTTTCCTGTAGGTATTCCAAGATTTAATATGTAATTTATCAAAAACCTACGCTGCTCTTAAATTAAAAGTCCTGCTAATTTTTTGTGAATGCTACAAGACTAGACATGTTAATTTTTACATTGTGAGGGAAGGACTAGTGTAGGTTTTGGATAAAACCTCTAGTCAACAGAACAGATCTCACCAAAATCAAAACTAGACTGGCACTATCAACTCTAACTCTGGGATTAATTTTAGAGGTTAAAAAACCCCACATTCTCACTCCTCATTAATTTTTCTTCGTGTTAAGTACAAAAGATTCCAAAGATTTTAGTGGTAGCAGCATCTCACCTGTATCTCCAAGTTCATACAGTGTAAAGCCATCTACATTAAGATAACCTTGAAATCTTTCTCTGTTTATCCAGGATGACAAATCACCATCTTCATATTCTAAAGGGGAGGGGAGGGGTAAAAGAAAAAAATAATGCATTAAAAAAATGTGGTTTTTTATAAGGTGGGCGATCAGTTTTATTTATTTCAGCAGTATGTAGGCAAGCGTTATTTTTTTCCCCTTTTTTCCTTTTATTATTATTAGGTAAGATCTCACACATTTCTGGACATTTCTCTTCTGCTTGGAAACTTCTAAAGCTATTTTCAATTGATGAAAAAAAAGTAAGTATATTATAGCAAAGCTTGAAAAGCTGATTCAAAGATTATTTTTTCCCTAATCAATGATAAACAATACTATCCTAAAAGATAACTGTGACCCAGTGCAGAAAGGAATAGTTTCAATCCCTGTTTTTAAAGGTGTTGGGGTACCAAGTTTCTAAGTAAAGAGACACAAAAATACATAAAGCAGTATTTGTGAGAGTCTTTACTTGAAATAGAAAGAAAGCAAGAAAAAGCAGATGCATTAACAGCACTGTGAATATAAATGAACAAATAAGTGTGTATGATACAGAATCAGTTATGCTGAAAGCTAATTTCAGGTGATAGATGTTTTAACCCATAAAGAATCAAATTCTAATACCACCCACGCCATTATAATTGGATCTTAATCACAAGTAAAAAAGAAAAATGTATATAAACACATACATGATGCATATATATACACACACATATATAAATGCACATTAAATAAATGTGTTAAATCCTATTGTATAGAGTGAATTACCAATAATCTCAGGTTAACAATGACTTGTTGTAAGATAATAGGCAAGCAATTCCAAGCATAAAGCTTCCCATAGATCTGCAATGCATTCCCCTACTATGGGAAAGAAAAAAACCCCAAACAAATCAAAACAACAAAGGCAGAGCACTGAAATGGATTTTGTTACACCTTTTTCTTATTGTGAGCTCTTCAAACTTCTGCCTAATCATAAGTTGCACATATAACCTCATCCAGTCTCTTATATTGTGTCTTCATAACTTATTTGATTTACAATAATGCTTCTAGCACGTTATAACAGTAAAATTCTATAAAGTAAATCAGAAACCCAAATTACTACGAGTTTTGTGTTTGATTTGAAAGGTGTGGAAAAAGCAAGTGGGCCACAAAGCAAAGGCAATTCAGAAGTGTTTCTCTCTGACAAGTTTTCCTTCTCTAGGCCTGTTTTTAAAAAAAAAAAAATTAAAAAAAAATCAAATGCAAGTCAAGGAGGTTGTGGAGTGAATTTTTATCTGTAGGATAATTGGTAAGGGAACAGACTGAAGAGGAAGAAAAATATGACTCTATGAAATCAGAAAAAAATATTTTGCTGTACTAGTACTGATCCTCAGGAATTAAACCAGCAGAATAATTTTCCCAGTGATATGTGTTCAACTTGAAGTAAAAACTTGTATTTAAAACAATCTAAATGAAGAGTAGATGTTTTTGTAAATATCGGTATACCTATATGCCAGCCCCTGACAGGCAATATAAGTAGGTGTGTGTATTTGCATCTAACAGACTGAAAAGTATGGGCTCTACAACATAGCCTGAGTATAACCTAGCACTTACATATGAATATCCACTTATTATACAAATGGCAGGTGTACTGCTCTCAGTGGTGTTATGAAACACTGCTAGTCTCAGATGGCCACTCGACAGTCTACACACTGAACAATCCAGTTAAAGTAGCTTATACAGCCTGTATTGCCACAGCACAAAAAGCTCAAATCACACTCTTTTACGCAATCTCTGAGCAGAGAACACATCTGAAAAAAATCAAGTTAACATCAAGTGAGAAAGGTCTGACTGTCAGAGCACTTAAAGAAAATCTGTTTGGAACTGTAAATTCGTCTTATGTGTGACTCCTCCTCAGCAGGAGTTTTATTCTATTTTTTTATATGATGAATATGGACAGTGAGTGGAGGGATAACTAAGTGCATTAATGCCAGAAAAGCAATAATGTTAGAAGCTACATCTTACTGATAACACAAAGCAAACGTCATCACGTCTACTTCTGTACTGCTAAAACCAATTTCTTCTCAAATGCATTTTGTTCCATAAGTAGTAAATAGTTTTTTTCTTTTCTCCTTCATGAAAGAGCTGTTATTTATCATAAAATTGGGGAATTTCACAGCACCCCAACACAACCTTCAAAAAAAAAAATAATCCCAACTGTTTCAGTTTCTTCAAGTATACTTCAAATATCTTGTCTTAAGGTAATGTCCATTTTTACTTACCATCATAAACAAAGTAAGTTCCATCTTTGAAGACCACAACAGCAGGCAATTCAGGCAACGTCACATACTGAAAGAGGTGGTTTTCAATTAATTCATGGGAGATTAAGATTTTTAAACAAACCAAATCTTAAAAAGTTGAAATGGGGAAGATCTCAAAGCACATTTAAATGTTTTCTGTCTACATGCACTAAAATAAATATATCAGCTTCTGCATATAAAAAGTAACACAACAAACATTTTTTGAGAGGTAGGTCACAAAGTGTAAATGAAGCAGGATTTCTCTAGTATCTGCAGTAGCATGAAGAATATTTTGTTGGTTGGACTTGAACTTTAAACAGGAGATCATAACTAGGTTTTATCAATCATGCTCTCTGCTCCCAAGTTGTGCTGTTGTCAGCATACCTGCTGTACCGTTACTTCTACTAAACGGACAGTCAGTACTGCAGACTAAAATAGTATCACTGATACCCTGTCCCACTAAATCTGGGCTATTTGCTGTGGTTCTGGCTGATGGGAATAGGCAGACACAGCTTCAGCAGAGAGGGCTGCAAATAGCCCTAATTTAGGCAAACAGAACAGTGAACGCCTGCGTTACCATCCTAAACGTAGTATTTAGTATGGTCAGCAAATTAAAGAGAAATACATGGTGTAGAAACCTTTCCCTTGGAACGTAAAAGAATCTTATCTAACTCATGCTTTCAGTAAACTGCCACAGAAGAAATACTGCATCCAGTCCTTACTGCTTCCTACCATTCTAAGACAAAATTCTAATAAGCGTTTGTGGTTAAGAAAGGACTGCATCATGGGCTTAGTTTTGATGATGATATTGGCTTAACTGTCTAATTTACTGATATGTTTGGGAAACATAAGAACAGTGTCATAAATGCTTTTCCAAATGACTTCCTGAAATCATTTTGCATCATCTGTCCTAGACACACATTATAAACCTACTGCTTTTACATTTAACAGCTCATATGAGTGAGCAAGAAGGTGGTAATTCTAGATGACGCTTTATTCTCTTACTTGCCCAAAACACAGTTCAGCACCTCTAAAGCGCAAATTAGTCTATGTACAGCTTGTGGCTTGCAAAAGATGCCCGGAGCTTGAACAAGATTACCTAAGGTGACAAAACAAAGCCTAACAGCAAGGACTGTCATGGAAAGCCCCAGTACAAATAGCAACCAGTGATTTCATAACATTTTTGCTTCTCTCTATACAATATTGCATACCATCACTACTGCAGTTTTAATTACATTTGTGGAAAATTACATTTGGTGAGAAAAATAGCTCACTGTTTACATCACTGTGATCACAGAATCGCAGAGTTCCAGCCTTTTACACTCTTTCCACTGCACCAGTGAACAGTACTTTCCTGGCTCAGCTGGGGCTGAAGTGCAAACAGCAATATTCAAATTGCAGTAGCTTTTGATACAAGGCTTCTGGAAATCTAACAGTACATTACTTATAGTGAGGCCAGTTCTACTTATGATGTTGGAAAATGCAGATGCCTAAAAAAAAAATAAGTTATGCTAGTTCTTACCCTGCTAATCCCAAACTAATTTTCCAAGTCATGAGTTATCAGGCATGGAATAGACTTAGGTCCCACTTTAGAAGTAAGAATAAATGAAAAGGCCTCTTGATTTTGCTTCAACACATAAGCAACAATAGTTAGACTAACAACAGTAGTAGCAACTTTTTCCACCCTTGTGGAAACTGTAAATAATTTCCTTGTTACAGAATCCTCCAGAAAGTCACATGAGAATTGTGCAACCAGTAGACTGAATCGGTTGATTCCTGGGCAGACTAATGTTTTGATCACCTGTATTGCACAAGGTGAAAATAACTTACCTTTCCACCTATTTCCCTGATTATTAGTGTACTAGCAATATTCCATGCCACAGATCCCCAAACTAGTTACAGAAGTGGTTGGTGGAAGGGCTGTCAGAAGAGCTTTGCATTGGCTACAAATCGAAGTATCTACCTTCTTGATTAAGCTGCACGGTCCATGTTCAGTTTTGCATATTTTCTGTTTAATTTTGTTATTAATATGACTGAACAAGTAATTTGGCCAATACAAAGTAACGACAGACTGAAACTTGGTTTTTGTTCTTTCTCCATATAGACTCAAAAATTAAATGTTTCAGTGTAATTAGTTTGAATTTTATCAAAGCCAAATATATTGTAAGAAGCCATCTCTGTGCCATCAAAACAGCAAAAATACAGAACTATATCATTTCTGTGGAAATAGTAGGAACCGAAACAGCTTACCTCAGGCAGCACATCTTCTGAGGCAGAAAAAAAGTATGTATAAACTATTAGTTCTGAAGCAACTTCAATGTATTTTTCCTGCAAAAATACAAACAATGCTTTTAATAACTGAATTTTTAGTATGACTTCGAATGACAGTTTTGTGACATATCTTATCTTCAAAGAGTAACTAGAAAATATGATTATGATTCAAGATGGAAAACACACTTCAATAAACATAAAAGGGTGAGAATTTATTGCAAGCATGCACTTCAGACTTTTTGAAGATATTTTAAACTACATCTGTGAATAGTCAAAAGAACTAACTTTACACAATGCATTTTCAAACCTTTAAAGGAGATTCACCACCAACATACACGAAGAGTACACGGTGTCTCTTTTGCACATGCTCAAACATATGCTGGCTAGGAAGTGGCCTGATAAGAGGTCTGGGAGAAGAGAAAAAAAGAAAAATCTCAGTTTCTGCAAGCTGCAAAACCCAAACAAATAAAAATCCCCAAGAAAATGCCATACCATTTTTTTTAAACTAAATTGCCCAATGCAAATTAATTTCATTTTTCAATTCATTATTTCTGTTTCAACTAAAAGAAAAACCACTAAAAATCGTCCCCAAATAAACTTATGCTCCTCAAATAGCACGTTTAAATTTGAGATTAATATCTTAGTATTAAATGCTGCTATGATGTAAACATAGATGCCATTTACTGGCCACAGAATCATGGAATGGTTTGGGTTGGAATAGACCTTAAAGACCACCTAGTTCCAACCCCCCTGCCATGGGCAGGGACACCCTCCACTAGACCAGGTTGCCTACAGCCCCATCCAACCTGGCCTTGAACACTGCCAGGGATGTGGTCTCCACAACTTCTCTGGGCAACCTGTTGCAGTGCCTCACCACCCTTATAACAAAACATGTCTTATCTCCAACCTGAATCCAGCCTCTTTCAGCCTACAACTGTTGCCCATTCTCCTGTCAGTACAGGCCCTGATAAAAAGTCTCTCCATCTTTCTTACAAGCCCTCTTTATATAGTGAAAGGCCACCACAAGCTCTCCCCAGCCACAACAAGGTCTCAATCATTTGTAAGTTAAATTTTTAATGTAAGCACAGCAGTTAGAAAATGTCATCTTCGAAATAAATAATCTTACAACATTCTGGTAAATTACTAGAGATGATTGACATTTCTAAACTACAGTATGCTGAACAGTAATTAATATTATGTGCCTGTATGAATGCTTTGTAATTATATCTAAGAATGAAGGAAAGCTACAGAATTCTTTTGTCTCCCCAGAGATTACTGTCTATAACATTTTGAGGCCACAGGCCACTGTAAGGAAGGAAGGAAGAAAAAGCCAACAGAAATTGTTATGTACAGTTCTCTAAAAGTAATTTCCTTATGTTATCCAACTGGTGTAACTTTTCAGATGTATAAGCATATAAAACTGGTATTTTTAAGATAACTTTTGAGTATTAAACAGATTCTGCCTTACTAATGATGTCTATCTGTCAGCCAACATCTAGGTCAGTATTGTTGTTTCTGGCTTCCATGAGTTTCATTTGTTCACAGCTTCCACTACTTTGAAAAGCCCATAGTTCTTGCACCATAAAGAAAAGATAGTCTCTACATACCTTCTCCACGCCAATCACACCAGTCTTGCATGCAACCACATGTGTAGTATATATAGCTTTTTAACTTCATGTCAATGTCTTGTTCTTTTTTAAATAGATTTTTGGCCCACCTCAAAATCCTACAGTAGTTTTAAGTCAGCAGAACTCACAAAAGAGTATACTTACCCTGCTACTCTATTAGCAAATTCAATTATATCATCTTTAGTTCTAGGTCCTCTATAGTTGTATGCCAAGTCACCTTTTAAGCTGGATAAATAGAAAACAGAAAAAAAAGAACAGGATTGAAATCAACTAAACAACACCTGCATCAATCTTCACAAGTTTATTACAGTTACCTTTCAGCAAGCAACAAGTGACATAATTTTTCAGTCAGATAAAAGAAGCGGTTAGCAAAATATAAAACTCAATAACGCAATACAACACAGTTAGAAAGTACAAATTTACATAGTGTCTGATTTACTCACTTTTAAAAAATATTAACATTCTTTCATGACTTTTTTTTTCCCAGTGTACAGCAGCCATTTACTTTGTAAACACAGGTCATTTGGAACATTTACTTCTAACCACACAGAAAACCCAAGGTGCCCAAACCAAACCCCAAACATTCAGTATTTATATCACTTAAGGATTAGTGCTTGTAAAAGACAAGCAAATAAATTTCTTTAATGCTTTTTTATAATTGAAAAGTATCAAGCAACCTGCAAAACTTCCTGAATTTGTCTCATAAATTAAGCTTCCATAAGTGTTGGTCAGTTTACTGTACTCTGCTGACAAGGGCTGCAGGACACTTTCATTATAAGAATAATATTCTAGTAAGTTTTACTTCTTCTAATGGGTTTTCCTTGAATCCATATAGGTTTAGGAAACTCGTAGGAAAAAAACCCCAAACATTCACAATCTGAATCTTCTATGCCTCTATATGCCAACAAAGTTTTTCATCCATAAAGATTAATATGCTAAAGAACTCTGCCACCTTTCTGAGAAAACTAACTAGACCAGATTTATTATATACTACGAATACTATTTGCTTAAATAATAACCTGCTAACAAACCCAGTATGTTTATACGAAAAAGTATTCAAAATTACTAAGTCTTTATTTAACATGACTACATACTATACATGTTATAAGGAAGTATACGTAATACCATTATGAACCGGTGTTTTTCTATATATATTATCTTACACTGATTTTTTTTTCATTACATAAAGAAAAAAAAAAATCTACATATACTCTTGTCAAAAAACTGCTCTCACACGTAACCCTACATAGTAACCACTACTGTGGTTGCAATTAGCAACTCACAAAAGTTAACTGGAAGACTCAGGTATGCACATACTGACTGAATCACTCTTAAGGTATCAAATCAATTGGTGCAGGAAATTCCGTTTAATAATAATACATACATATATGTAATTCTGAAATATATATACGCACACACTTTTACACAGCTGCATAGAAAAAAGTAGTTAAATATATTCCAAATTCGTTAACCTGCCTTTAAGAGTTCTGTTTCTAAATAAGCAGCTTGATATTACTGAATTTCAAAGCAAAACAGTCCAGTAGAAATCAAAGACAATGTCAGGATGAGATGGTGGAGTATTTTTGGTTTTGTTTTGGGGCTTTTTTGTGGTTTGTTTGTTTGTTATTTTTAATCAGAGCACACTTTTTTTTTTTTACTGCCATGAAATCAGCTGTAGGATAGATAACTGTTAAAAATTCAATGGAAGCATCAACTCACAGCTTAATTGTTGGATAGCCTCGCACTCCAAATTCAGATGCAATACCTGAAAGAAAAGTGTTAATGCCAAAGTGAACCAAGACTTTCTTGCTTTCCCACCTTAATCTTTAAGTGTAGTTTACTATTCAAGTCACATAAAGTAAATTAAAAATCCACTGCTTAGTTCGATATGAATTATTTTACTTGCTTTAAAGAAGCTGCTCTTTTGAAGTTGCATCATTAAATTCTGGACCTCTTTCTGGGGTACAGCATAGGCTCTCAACTCCTATGCCATAAGTCAAACAGCATGAAATTCCTCTAAGTAGACATACTTAGTCAGTTTTCACCAACAAGTAGTATGAATTTAATACGTACATACAGTTGACTGCAAATATCACAAGCAGGAATTAAATATCATGGATGTAAAACTGTAAATACAAATACTGAAAAGAAACAGGTAATAAGTAACAGATAATAACAAAAGTGCAGTATCATACTGTAGTACTTACAAAATGCCGGTTTTTAAAGCATATTGTGCAGAGGTAAATGTCTATAGTCATCAACTTAACCAGAAAGAGACTCTCTCTAAGCAACCAGTTACTTACCTGCTGCTTATTAAAGCAGTAAAAAGAAAACTGCAGAACCTTTCCCCCCCACCCGACATTTGTTTAAAACCTCGTAGCATGCTCCCATCAATCAGAGGAGTACAATTTGCAACCGCCCTTCCAGTTGTGAACATAGCAACTGACACCTTCGACTACACTTTTCAGTCAATTCAGTGTTTTCCAAAAGTTAAACTAAGTAGTCTCCATAAAAAGCCTAAAATCAGTCTAAAATTCTGACAACGCTGTGCAATTCCCTGCTGAAAAACAACATCTGCACTCAAAATGCACCAAGATTCAACACTCTTAACATAAACATTCCGAAGCTATCAATGACATGCCAGAGCAGCAGATGTGGGAGGACTTGTGTGCAGGGCTGTGAATAACAGATTAGAAATTGTGACCCTAAGATTGCTTGCCAGGATCAAACCCCTAATTACACAGAACTACAAATAAAACTAGCAGCTCACCTACCAGCATCTCAGTCAAAGGAGACTGATCTAAGAAATTTGCATGCCAGGATGAATTTGATTCTGATCCTTCTCTCACAGCTGTACTACATAGAACTAGAATGCATTAAAATGTGTATGTAGAACATTCAATCACAAGAGTTGTCGACAGGCAGTTAATTTCTCCTTGTAAAGCTCTTGACCAGTCAGGAGAAATACAAAATAGACATTTTTTAATGTATTTTTTTAAAACACCTGAGCCACGGTGATTACTAAAATCCTCTTGACATCATGGAAGCATCTTATTTACATCATCGCCTTCCGTTGTTGATATGAAGAATGCAGTACAGGCAAGCACCAGCAATTATGCTAGCCTCAGGTGTGACATATTTCTACTTTGCTCACATTCAGCAGACTTCTGAGACTAGCCTCCATGAAAATTAGGCTGATACCACATCAGGAGACTGTTCTGTTGATATAACTGCTGTATCCTTATTTCACACAGCTACCAGAAGCAACATTTATTGGATGCTTTATACGTTCAGCTGTGATCTCAACATTCTGATGACAAGCTACCCAAAGTTCAGATTTTTCACACTACTTCACATTCCTATTAGGAACACAAACTGTGCAGAGTCAACCATTTTTTGTTCCTTTCTAGTCACAGGTGTGTGCCCAGCTGCATTTCTTTCTGACATTCTCAAGACTGAATTGCTTTCATTTCAGAGAATCTTCAGATTGGGGAGACATTAACCAGAACTGACCAAGCTTTTCACATTAAGATATTGTAAAATTTCCACTTTGAAAATAAAAGCACGAAACTATTTCAAAAGATTTATCTGACTCAATCCTTAAAAAAACTGATAACAAAGCTGCGAAGAAAAACATTTTCAGGGCACAAAGGAACCCCTGCAGTTTCTAGTAATTTTTAAATATGCAAAATTGCATTTTAGAACAAAGTATCAATTCTGTTCTAGGTAAGAAAGACAAAAATTTAATGTCAGGATGACAGATGCAAATATTTCAGGTTAAAAGTTTATAAATGTACATGATTTAGAATTTGATATAAATGACTGGAAAGCTAGAGAACCACCAAATCTATTCTGAATTTTGAAGTTACCTGGTTGCATGATCTTGAAACTTTTAATATTCCAGATCTATTTTTCTTTAGCAAATGAGGATCTTGAAGATTAATTATGAGATTAAATTTATGTGGTTTTACAGAAAAAGCTACATATAATACATTGGTGTTTGAGATAATTTTGATTTTTAAAGACCAAACTCTGCTACACGTAAGCATAGAAAAACTGGAAGATAACAGAAAAAGCCCTAATTTGCATAATATTTTATGCAAGTGTAACTGTCCTAATAATGAGTTTTAATGGGTATTTACTGAAAACATTACATGTACGAACAGTTTTATCACATACAGATCTCACTTGGACCCCACTGCCCCCATGCTTTCTCTCTTCAACATCCTCCTGGTTCAACGCAGATTTAAGTTAAATGACAATAAACAAGCATGCTAAAACTAAGAAAATACTGTGTCGTGGTTTTACCCCAGCAGGCAGCTGAGCACCACGCAGCCACTCGTTTTCCCCCCAGTGGGGAGGGGGAAAGGGAAAGAAAACAGACTTCCCTGAGCTGTGATAACAACAGATGGTAGTTTACTGGGACAGCAAAGGGAGTGAAAAGGAACGAAAAAAATCCAAACTGGTGATACACAATACCGTACAACTCAGACCACACGGTCAGACCCGTTCCAAAGCCAGACCGTCCCAGAGCCGTGCTGCCTCGAGAAGTACCGTCCCCTCCCGACCAGCCCCCCCCCCATACTGAGCATGACGTCACATGGTATGGAATACCTTCTCTGGCCAGTTTGGGTTACCTGTCCTGGCTCTGTCTCATTCCAGCTTCCAGTGAAATCAACTCTACTCTAGCCAAACCCAGAACATACTGTTAAGTGTGCAACAATCCTCTCGTATCTATCCAAACCACTCCTCTGAATATCTAAAGTTTTACAACTTCTCTGAAAAGGTCAGCACCTGTGAAATGATCATCAAAAGATGAAAGTGTTAAAATAGCTAAAACTGGTTCTTCAAGGCATTTACAGAGAAACATGAGAAGTTGTCTCAACACCGATCTAATGACTTCAGTGATTTCAACAGGCTTTTGATGTAACATCTTAAGGACTAATTGCCTGAAAAGAACAACAGCAAGAACACAAGCCAACAAGTAACATAAGGAACCCAGAACTGGATGCTGTCAAAGACACACCACATAAAGGTGCTTGTATAACTACTCTGAGAAGCATATCAAAAGGATATCTTTGAAAGGCTTTTACCTTCCATTTGTGAGGAAGAATTCCCTACACAAGCAGAAACAAGCGTGATAAAAACTGCATACTACAGCATGTAGTCACTTTTAGAAAGAAAAGGATCAGGAAGTTGTTCTCCAATGACTTTTTGCATACATCTGTTATGATACAGAACAGAAGAACATCTAATGAAAAAAAAAAAAATTAAGAAGAGTTTCAAAACAGAGGCTGTCATGAAATTACCCCTAACCAAATCATACTTACTAGAAAAAGAAGTTGCATCCATCTTCCCAACTTTCACTGGGGAGCCCATATTTTTCATTTCTATACCCACTTCATTCCACACAGGCTCCAGTTTCTTGCAGTGGCCACACCAAGGTGCATAAAACTGAATACGTTTCATTTAAAAAAAAAAAAAAAAAAAAAACAAAAAAAAACAAAAAAAAAAACACCAAAGAGACAAAACAACAAAAGAGAAGTTAATGAGGAATAATTAAGATAAGTTGGTTCTACGATTAACCCTCAAATACACTAAAAGCTTATTTTCCAGTTGTGGTGTTCTTTATGTCTTAATAAAACTGCAAGTTAATTACAAAGCTGGAATTACAAACAGATATTTTACGATTTGGTGCTACTTTTAATATGAAAGCACGAGTTTGAAAAGAATACATTCAATTGCTGTACTATTACATGATTTCTTATTTAAAAGTAGATTGTGTGGTTAAATTTCTTTTCTAAAAAAAAATCTCTTTTGGAATATTTTCCTCTTCTTTTGAAAGTTAAAAGATCATGTAATCAATGTATCCAGGAATATGAACTTATATTCCTATAGGGGAACACTATCCTTTGAAAGGAGGAGCAATATATATATATATATATATTTACAAAGTAAAAGAAGCCTCTCATATTTGGTGTTGTAGTGCTAAACGTCTAGAACACAAATTAGCTGATATAACTAGAGGATGGAATTGCAAAAATCCTAAAGTTTTTGCCTCCTGACTATGAGTATTAGGTAGTCTGCTTTCCTTTTTTAAGAACTGTAAAATATAGGATAAAGCCTGTCTGCATCAAGTACTCAGTCTAATTTCTGCTTCATCCTGAACAATACAGACAGATTGCTTAACCATCCTGTCAGAAGAATTACTGTCATGTAGTTTTTCTGCACCATGTACAAATGATTTTCCAAATGACGAAGCAGCCTTACTACAGAGTGAAGCATTGTACATTTTGTGCTTTGAGTTCCACTAGCAGGTCTTCCCATTTTTTTCATATACTCACATCTACGAGCCAAATATCATCTTTACGGTTTTCTTTAAACCTAGGAGGGGAAAAAAATTAAATCAATATATGATATATCAGAAAATAAGTAAGTGAAGTGCATCTGTGAAACAGGTAAAGTCTACAATTAAGTTGGTATAAAACTATAAGATACTAGAATTCTGGTTTGTTTCTTTCTTTGCAGGTGAGGGAAAGGAAGAAATAGTTACTGAAAAATATTAAGATTGCCCTTGCACATGATACTACACACACAGTTGAACCAATTAGATTTTTACAACCATTTGCCAAAACAAAACAAATTCAAAACAGAAAACCAGGGAGAAATCAAAACCAGACAAAAATACACATAAGGTATTTGATTAGGATATGTAATCTAAGGGGAAGAAGTGTTTTGCAGCTGTTCTAGTTATATTAAATACTGCTGTTGACTGTTTAGATAACGTTGGATTTTATAGATCAACTAATACAGACTCTTAGAGCATTGGTTTACACTGTTAATCTCGGCTTTACTGAACATAGACTAGATCATCTTTAATGTTAACATGCAAAGCAAGGTTCAGCCTCCTCCAACATTCTACTATAGGTGTGCCGGTTTATATTTTTATCAACGGTGCACATAAGAAATCAACTTATTGGAATAAAAACATTCAAGTTGTTGATAAAAAGAGACATATACAGGTACTACTGAATACAATGCTACAGCAATTACATCTTAATGAACTGACTAGCTTTATTAACTGTAAATCTGTCACTAAATGCTAAAACCTCTAAACCAAAAATTAAACATGATAAATCAAAAGTTCCTTGATACCTCTTGAAAAGTTGTTTACACATTTCACTGAACTGCTGTCGTTAGATTATAGAAATTATGAGATTATTTCTATGTTTAGAATTAAATAAGCCAGAATTTTAATGTAAGGTGTTTTGTTGTTTTTTTAAAGATGGGCTTCATAAAAGTGACTAGAATTGGGGCTAATGTCACATGCTATAAAATACATCATGCAACATTCTTAATGTAACACTCTTATTGTGAAAGGAGATTAATATTACACAGTAAGTGTGTGATCTACACTTACCTCAAGTTAAGAGCTAATTAATAGAAATTATAGCCCAGCTTATCAGTTCCCAATACACAGGATGCCTATAAATGGCTCAAAGACAGTAAGCAGAACCAGAGAACAATTATTGTATTTTATTTAAAGTTTAATAGATTTGTATTGGTCCATAATGGTCTTGAAGAAATACTAATGTTGATGTTGACCTACTACTTGAAAAAAAAACACGTTAGAAATCATTACTATAATCTAATTACAGCCCTGAGTGTTTGAAACTTAGAATTGCAGCATTTCACTGGTAAATTCAAGCCTTGTTTGTTTTATTGATGGCATACTAAGGTTGCAATGCTTGTAAAAAAGAAAAGGCATTTGCAGCAACTGACATAAAACTGCTACAGGAAAGCAGCATTTCTGAGTCACAAAATTGCTTAGTTGACCACCTCACTAAGAATCTGCTTCACCACCCTAAGTACTACAGACCTAATGAAAGAACTAGTTAGAGTCCACCGTCTCTTGAGAACTCTAATGAAGCTCCAGCTAACTTCCAATTATGAAGTCAAGTAATTGGTTATGATGCAAGAGGCAGAAAGCAGCTACTGAATCATCAGATCCCGGGCCATGCTTCAATTTAGATATCACCTTTGGTTTGTAAAAGAAGAATTTACAACGAAATCTTCTCCTCTGCCTGCCACAGTATGACTGTTACAGGAAATTGCAAAGACCATTAAAGGACTGAGAAAGGTAGGCTGAAATCTTGCAAAACCAACAGACGGCAAGGAAAAGAGAAAAAGAAATGAAACATCTGAAGGCAGAACATGCCAATGGAATTTAATAATTTTGGCCTATGATATTATAAAAAAAAAAAATTGTAGTTTTTACAATAATAAATCTCAAGTTGTACCACTCATTTACAAGGACTTACTTAATTAAAAGATCAACTTCCACAGAAACTAAGATCCGAAATGTGATAAAACCCAACCATCTAAATTCATTCTAGTTTTGGTAACATAAATGATTAAATTATTAGACAATATTAAAGAAGTTCAATGCACTACTGAAGAAAACCAGGAATTCCTATACAAATCAGTATTTAAGCATTTTCTGAAGGTGCTGTTTCTAAGTCCTGTAAATGTATTTCTGAGTGCAAAGTTTCAATGTCTCTTTTTAACTGTCCTAAGCAATCCTCTCTGTCAGCTGACACAGACACAGTTATACTGGTGAAAAATGACAGGTGTTGCATATTCTTGAATCAAAATTGTTTGTCTCAAATACATACAAATTCCCAGTATTTGGCACTACATGATCAAACATTGCCTCAACCTCCACTTACTCCATGCAACTCACTTAATCATTAACAGTTATATGAGATCAGCATGAAGCAAAACTGAAGACCAAGGCCACAACTCCAAGGGCCATAAACCAACTCAGCTGCTGCTTCTATTCCTCCCTGTCTCCCTTGCACCATTTTTGATGCTTCTGATCCTGGGCTGAGCCACCAATGCATCCTCAAAGACAGAAAAACATTTCCCTTTTTAGTCAGGTTATCACACTGGAACAACTCAGCAAATATGGCAAGATAAGCATCGATCTGAGGCAGCCAGCAGTTAGATCAGTATAAGCTGATACGAACCACAGCTCTTATTTTGCATCCTTTCCACAGCTCATTTGGGTGATGCTGGGTAACTGGCCCTTCAGTTCTTCTCCGCTACTTGTTTTCCTACATCCTGTAAGCTTTGGAAAGGAACCTGCACCACACGCTAGTAGGTATTGTTTGCAGTTACCAAAATTCAATCAAACCCCAAAGTTTTCAGCAACAGCAAAAACTCCAAAATGTTTAGGTATCTGTAAAATGGAAAACTTGAAACTTTCACCAGTCACTGCTCCCATTATTTTTTTTTCAGAAGTAGTTTTCCCGACCTTTTTCACCATTTGCCTATTAGATAAAAAGAAAAAAAACAAAACCACCCCAAACCCACAAACCCACCAAAACCAAAAACCAAAACAATCTGCCCTGAACAACTCATCATGTAATTCTTATTCCTAACTGCAAATGCAGACACCTGTATAGTTTTGTAGTTCTAAAATATTATTTTCTTTTATCAGCTACTTAGAAAAGTTATGCGACTACAAAATTATGCTTCTTCATTCCAAAACAGCCGTTACATTTAAATTTACACCTGTCGAAACATGTTATGGGAACATGATGTGGGGGCACAGATAAAGGCTATTTTATTCACTCAGCCTCTTTATCTCCAGTCTCTGAAAATATGAGACGTTTCAAAAGCAAGCTTTGAAAATCAAGTCCAAGCAGTTCCTCTGCTTCAGTTGCTTTTTCACATTTTAAACACCAGTCAAAGATGCTGATCTCTCTTCTCTTCAGTACCTCTTCCACATGTTCCCATTCCCTCCCCCATAATTCCACTGCACCTCACTTGATCGATCTGCTCTAGATGAATAAGCAGTATGGTAAAAAAGTGAATGGTTTTCTGACTGTTTAGCTCTATGATGCAATTTTTTGAACTCTCATGAAAACATCACCTTTGACTGGCTTAAATTTATCATAAAGTAGACATCTAATGCCACTGCCTTCTCTATCAGCTAATATTTTCTAGACCTTCTACTTCAATTCTAATAATCATGCTGCTTTGAAACACTTTAGATCAACCTGTTGATCTGACTAATTTCATTTTTGCAAAGTTAGTTTTTATTGGGAACAGCAAGTACCTAGTCATCAAACCGCTACAGCAAGACAGTACATGAACAATGACAGTACACAATCCAATTAAGGGCAAGAATACCCATTTCAACACCTCCACAGTCTCAGGACTGAATCTGTTGTAAAAGCACATTTTTACACTGGAATATAATTTGTTATTCAAGCAGTCATGAACTAGTCCTGCAGGTCTCCCTCTCTCTTCCGTTTCTGGCCATGCCTGAGTGCACTTTTACTCATTCTCCCAACAACCTATGGCAGCAACACGGCAAACTCTTAACAAATTATTTGGTTAAAAGCAGTCAGCTCTTATTTGAGGCTGGCATCAATCCACCAATTTATTTACTCCACCAAAAAAAAAAAAGGAAAGAGCAAGGAAGCCCACGAATGGTTTTGGCAACTGCACTCATGATGACAGCTTTAAAAAAAAAAATTGTAAAATTCAAACTTTCCTCAGCTTCATTAATTGCACCCAGTTATTGGGCACAATCCTTCTGCCATCCCTACTAAGAAAAACACAAACTTTATCAGTGCAGCTTCCCTGACAACCACACCCTGCGCAAAGCCGGCAGCCTGGGGTCCAGACAACAGATATTTAAGTAATAAGGTAAGACACGCCAGTACTTACGACTCATCTAGATCCTCCACAAATCCCGCACCTGATGCCACCACATGCACAACCACTGCGAGGTAAGGAAAAGTGCACCGTGAGCGATCTCCAGACCGAACTGGGGGTGCTCCCCCAAGCCAGGCGGCAGGCCCACCGCCAGCGCGACCTCCCCCCTCTCCCCTCACGCTTTCCCACAGCCCAAGCACCGGCTTTACCCGCTGCCTCCCACCTCCCGCCCGTCCCCAGCCGCCGC
>VWZZ01002898.1:49341-106344 GCA_013399095.1 Psophia crepitans
AATGGGGGAGACTCTGGAAGCCCGACACGGTGCCGGAACGCGGCGCGGGTGCACGTTTCACCTGCGCAGTGGTTTCCAGAGTTGGGCCCTGCCAGACGCTCTCATTAAGTAAAATCGGTGCTCTGATTCCTGGGGGAGTGAGTTTCTGCCGTGAAACCTGTACCCCCTGTCATGCGGTCTGCTGTCGTCTGTGCGTAAGGCACATCCCGTGCCAGTTCATGCTGTGTCAGCGACCCTCCAGCACGTGTATGAAAACCATGGGCTTGCTCCTTGCTGCATTATGCCTTACATCACTCTCTTCAGCTTTCCTCCTTCTTCGAAGCTCATTCCTGCGTTCAGCTGGCTTGTCTCTCAGTACGGATCTGCAGGTCCTGGAAGGGCACGTAATCCACCTGAGAAACCTCTTAAAGTTCAGTTAAAGCAGGTCTGGGGCGGCTCATCCTGGGGGAGAGGAGGCTGGGGGGGACCCTATCAATGTATAGGAATACCTGCAGGGAGGGTACAAAGAGGGCACAGCCAAGCTCTTCCCAGTGATGCCCAGTGACACGAGCGGAGGCAGTGGGTACTGAAAACCCACTTTTTCAGGTACACAGAAACATAGGAGGTTCCTTCTGAACATCAGGAAACACTTTCTCACTCTTAGGGTGACTGAGCGCTGCTAAGCAGTCTTCCATCTTGGAGATACTCAAAACCCACCTGGACGCGGTCCTGAACAACCAGCTGTAGGTGACCCTGCTCGAGCAGCGTGTTGGAACAGATGACCTCCAGAGGTCCCTTCCAATCTCCACCATTCTGTGATTCCAGTATCTGTTCCTTTTCAGTTTTGACTCCTTCTGTATAAGTTCTTTCATACGCCTTTCTCCCCCATACAGAAGTTACTTTCCTCAGCCATACATGCAAATGTTTGAGGTCTCTGTTGGAGAAGGATAGATTCTTTACAGTGACAATTCAGTTCCTCTCACTTCAGTGTTCAAGTCTCCTAATGACAGGGTCTACAAGCAATAAACATGGCAGTTGCCTCACTTCTGGGCTCTTGTGTGCGTGTGCTCCTGCATGTATGTAGATACATGTTCTCTAGCATACAAATGAACTGGCTATTCATTACCTTCCTCGACAGGCCATACGTGGCCTGGCCAGGACTTCCTCTTCGCCTAATGCTTTGTGGTTATAGCATGTTGGATTCATCGCATAATCCTTTGGAAAGCCAGCTATCATACAGATTTATTGGCTCAGAAATAGGTCAAGACCTGAGAGTGTATGCCATAGCTCACGTTAGAATTGAAAAAGTATCTGACTCTGGCCTATGGTAGATGTATATTTTTCTTACCCCCATTTCACTGAAAGATTATGCGGCATTTCACATCTTGATAAGACTCACACTTCTTTTTTTTTTCCCCTCAACGGCCTGGCTCCGTCAATTGGAGAACTGATAAGTTGCTAACATCTGTATTGAATAAGCAGTGGGAATTATTCACCAAATACATAGAATTTCTGTTCCACAACATTTCACTTTCTGTATGCCGCAGTTAGCTAAGCCGTGTCAGTATGCCTGACCAAATGAGAATGGGCATCTGTTTTGATCCTAATCTGGCTGCTGTCTAGACTGAGACAATGAAAACAATTTGCGCCATCAATCCTTTGGCGGAAAATCCATACAGGAGAAAATGGGAATAGCCAAGTAACTGTTAAATTGGTATAATCCTGTTCTCTTACTCAGACAGTTCATGGCTTTAAATAACTTTTAAAGTGGGAGAAACATTTTACATAGTTTTGTATAGATATGAATAAAGGCATTTGCACATTCTTTAAGTCCTAGTTGTCAGCTTTGAAGTTTCTCTGCGAATGATGGAACATGATGGTTCAAACTTTTGCATTTTGCAAGCCAAAGTTGTCTTCTGCAATCCTGTACACTGTTCCTGAACTATATTATTTTTAAATTTAAGGAGTCGCTGTATTTTTACTTCTTTGTAATTAAATGTATGTATACCCACATACACAACACTATGCTATATTTATTTATACAATTTATAGTGCAGCTTTACTGCCTAAAATGTGATATCCATATANCGTTTCACCTGCGCAGTGGTTTCCAGAGTTGGGCCCTGCCAGACGCTCTCATTAAGTAAAATCGGTGCTCTGATTCCTGGGGGAGTGAGTTTCTGCCGTGAAACCTGTACCCCCTGTCATGCGGTCTGCTGTCGTCTGTGCGTAAGGCACATCCCGTGCCAGTTCATGCTGTGTCAGCGACCCTCCAGCACGTGTATGAAAACCATGGGCTTGCTCCTTGCTGCATTATGCCTTACATCACTCTCTTCAGCTTTCCTCCTTCTTCGAAGCTCATTCCTGCGTTCAGCTGGCTTGTCTCTCAGTACGGATCTGCAGGTCCTGGAAGGGCANGTCCTGGAAGGCCTGGAAGGGCACCTGAGAAACCTCAGTTAAAAAAAAAAGTTCAGTTAAAGCAGGTCTGGGGCGGCTCATCCTGGGGGAGAGGAGGCTGGGGGGGACCCTATCAATGTATAGGAATACCTGCAGGGAGGGTACAAAGAGGGCACAGCCAAGCTCTTCCCAGTGATGCCCAGTGACACGAGCGGAGGCAGTGGATACTGAAAACCCACTTTTTCAGGTACACAGAAACATAGGAGGTTCCTTCTGAACATCAGGAAACACTTTCTCACTCTTAGGGTGACTGAGCGCTGCTAAGCAGTCTTCCATCTTGGAGATACTCAAAACCCACCTGGACGCGGTCCTGAACAACCAGCTGTAGGTGACCCTGCTCGAGCAGCGTGTTGGAACAGATGACCTCCAGAGGTCCCTTCCAATCTCCACCATTCTGTGATTCCATGATCTGTTCCTTTTCAGTTTTGACTCCTTCTGTATAAGTTCTTTCATACGCCTTTCTCCCCCATACAGAAGTTACTTTCCTCAGCCATACATGCAAATGTTTGAGGTCTCTGTTGGAGAAGGATAGATTCTTTACAGTGACAATTCAGTTCCTCTCACTTCAGTGTTCAAGTCTCCTAATGACAGGGTCTACAAGCAATAAACATGGCAGTTGCCTCACTTCTGGGCTCTTGTGTGCGTGTGCTCCTGCATGTATGTAGATACATGTTCTCTAGCATACAAATGAACTGGCTATTCATTACCTTCCTCGACAGGCCATACGTGGCCTGGCCAGGACTTCCTCTTCGCCTAATGCTTTGTGGTTATAGCATGTTGGATTCATCGCATAATCCTTTGGAAAGCCAGCTATCATACAGATTTATTGGCTCAGAAATAGGTCAAGACCTGAGAGTGTATGCCATAGCTCACGTTAGAATTGAAAAAGTATCTGACTCTGGCCTATGGTAGATGTATATTTTTCTTACCCCCATTTCACTGAAAGATTATGCGGCATTTCACATCTTGATAAGACTCACACTTCTTTTTTTTTTCCCCTCAACGGCCTGGCTCCGTCAATTGGAGAACTGATAAGTTGCTAACATCTGTATTGAATAAGCAGTGGGAATTATTCACCAAATACATAGAATTTCTGTTCCACAACATTTCACTTTCTGTATGCCGCAGTTAGCTAAGCCGTGTCAGTATGCCTGACCAAATGAGAATGGGCATCTGTTTTGATCCTAATCTGGCTGCTGTCTAGACTGAGACAATGAAAACAATTTGCGCCATCAATCCTTTGGCGGAAAATCCATACAGGAGAAAATGGGAATAGCCAAGTAACTGTTAAATTGGTATAATCCTGTTCTCTTACTCAGACAGTTCATGGCTTTAAATAACTTTTAAAGTGGGAGAAACATTTTACATAGTTTTGTATAGATATGAATAAAGGCATTTGCACATTCTTTAAGTCCTAGTTGTCAGCTTTGAAGTTTCTCTGCGAATGATGGAACATGATGGTTCAAACTTTTGCATTTTGCAAGCCAAAGTTGTCTTCTGCAATCCTGTACACTGTTCCTGAACTATATTATTTTTAAATTTAAGGAGTCGCTGTATTTTTACTTCTTTGTAATTAAATGTATGTATACCCACATACACAACACTATGCTATATTTATTTATACAATTTATAGTGCAGCTTTACTGCCTAAAATGTGATATCCATATAAAAGATAGCTCTTGCACTGAAATCAAGTAACAAAGTATGGCAAAAGCATGTGACATGCTAAAGAAGTGAATAGCGTAATGATAGATGAGTTCTAGAGAAATCTCAAGGGGGTTATGTGTATTATTTCTGCCATGAATATTTAATTTGAAAAAAAATGGGATTAATGGATTACTATTGATAGATTAATATCAATAAAAATAAATTGATTAAAATCAATTAAAATTAAACTCACTGGAGTTTAGTGTAAGAAGGATAATTAGAGAAGTAAAGGGATGACTTAGGTAAATTAGCTATACGGGGGTATGAAAAAAAAGGATAGGCAAAAAGCACAGAGGATATTGTTGAAATCTTAGGAGGTACTGCAAGAAAAAGTGGGAATGTCAGGGAGATCAGCAATCAATGAAACATTTAAAAGACAAGTTCACATACAAGGTTTCAAAGGCTCCTTCCAGTCCATATCATGTAGGAAGATTTAATGGTTCTTCTGTCCCAGACAGTTCTTCTTTTGAATCTGATGGCTGGGGAGGTTCAACAAAAGCAAGAGACAAGCTTTGCCTCCTGGGCTGCTGCAGGCTGCGTTTCAGAGCTGCTTTTGCTGTTGCAAGATTTTGTGATTGGAACATTTTGCAGTCTGTTCGTGCAGGTTGTCCGCTCTTAGTGCCTGGTGTGGAGGACATGGGAAAACACCTGTCTGTAACTCTGTCTAAATTATACAATGTGGCCTTATTTTTGTTGGAATGTGTGTAATTTTGGCTTGGCAGAAATAATCTATTTCCAATAATTTCCTGTCTAAGATTCTTTAACATTGGGAACAGAATATCAAGGTCAGTTTCAATACACATAGGCATAAATGAAATTCTTAGGACATTGAAGTTCTTTGTGCACGTCTTCACTGTTACCAGTGAACAGTGTGACATCGTGCTACCGGAGACTTCCGAGCGCTGCCCAGCCAGGCATGGCAGGTCATAGGGAAGGGTCAGACTAAAAGAGTAGGCAGAGCATGGAAGAGAGGAAGGGAAGGGAGGGAGGGAGGGAGGGAGGGAGGNGAAGGGAGGAAGGGACTTACATCAAGAGCTTGTGATAGGGAGGCAAGAAGGTACAAGTGACAAAAAGAAGCTGAGATGCTGCAGAAAGAACGGGTTATGTCTAATGAACAAGGCAAACCAAGAAATTCACATACCCTCTAATTTTGCCACTAGTAGTATCTCTCGATGATGCTACTATTTTTGTGAATTTTTTACTACTTGCTTTATATAAATTTTTTTTTATATTTTGACTTCATTGTATATTATTAACTAAATATATTTTCTATTATATAACGTGAAACATGTAAACATCAAAATGAAGTTTACAAATTGCTATTTCTGAACATTTACACAAAGAAGATTTTATACGAAATGTTTTCCAGTGATTCATGTTTTCCTTGCTTTTATGTGAAATCCAAGAATGTGTGGAAAAAAATTATATTTCAATTTTGATAGAAATAGTCCCAGAATTAACTTAGTAATTTCAAAATGAAAAGAGGTTTCTTTCTGAAAGTGTAGAAAAATATTTTCCGTATTCCTCAATAATGTACAGGTGTTCTGCACTTTGAGAATATTCACCTGCTTGGTATTTACCTTTTATCAAACGGGTAAGATTACAGTGCTTGCAATTAAGAACTGCTGTCAAAGACACGTTAAGCAAAACCAAAATCTAAATAAATACTGCTCAAGTAGCTTTTCGCATAAACCAGATAGTCTGTAGCAATGGAGGGGAAGGGAGCATATATGTTTCAATTTGAAAGTGAGAAGTGTGCATTTATGAACAAATGCTTCTTGTGATGTTACATTTTTACAGGACAGATCCATGCGCTTTTATAGCTATATGCCAGCTACACAAGTGTTTGTCTTCATGTGTTGTACAAGCACTATTACAAAGAAGAATATGGACAACTGTATCATTCATTATTGAATTTTGTAATAGACTATGTGCCAAGTTACGCTACTATAAATATCTTGTATTAGTGCTGTGTATTTCTCTTCCATTACAGGAATAAGCTGTACCTACATTTAGTGTCTTGCCCCAGTGACTGCATCTATGGTAGTGGGTTTGTACCACTCTGTGTCGGTACCTTCCTACAGATACAGCCTAAGTCTGTTTCATAAAATGAACTAAACCAGTAATACAGTTGTCATTAATCGTAGTTCAATTCAAAGTAGTCACAAACTTGTAGTAAAACAATTTCCTGTCTAATTAGAAGAATAGATCGTTGCACATCTTGTACACTTTGGTTTTGTTTTGTTTTGTTTTTTTTTTACATGCTAACATCTGCAGTTTTTGCAAGACACAACACAAGTTGGAATCTGAATTAAAAACATAATTGTGATGGCATATAATGTAATACTGTTGAGACTGGCAGCAGAATTGGGCTGATCCTGTATTAACATTTCACCTTTCCATATAACATTAGTTTTCAGAACAGCTTGAACTGATCCTTGGGAGGGGTTGTCTGTGGGTTGGAGTGAAAATTGTTTTTTAAACTTTACGTTTTTACATTCCTTTTATTGCAGAGACACCTGGTGGTCTTTGCCTGTACTTACAAAAATAACATTTTCTGGGTTTTGTCTGAGCTTACTTTAAAGTTTGTTTGATCATTTATAATACATTGCTTATATTTAGAACTTTCAACATTGTAGTACTATATAATTTGAAAATTAAATTGAGAACATTCACGTATTATCCAGCATGTACTGGATATTTGTTCTCATAGCTGATCACGGGTGTTTTTCTGGCATCTTGCCTATCAGAGCTGTATGGAGGAAGGATAGGCTATGTGAAATAAAAATAGATTTCTTCCACAATTTAGTGTTAGAATGATCAGTATTTGTTTTTCATATTTTCAGCATTCAGTTTATGGGTTTTGTTTCTGATTTGTCTGTTTTAAGAGATTGAAATGATGACCAAAAAGTTTCGTCAGAACCAGCTGAATGTCCAGATCGATGTGGCAGTGCATAAAGGAAGTGCTTTCTACACTAGAAACATTGACAGGACAGGACTATACTACCATAGACAAGTTTTAACAATACTCCATGCTTATGGCATTTTATAAATAATAGGCAATTACAGGTAATTAGACAGCATAATAGGTAATTACACAGGATAGTAATGTTAAATCTTTTCTCACACCAGGCACAGACTGTCAGGCAGACAGATTCAATCAGATCCTGAAGCAACTTCTTTGGTGTTAAAGCAGCATCTTCCAGTTTCCACCCCTGCAGTCACCCTGCCACAGCAGCTCTTGACACCCACCCACAGCAGGGACCTATTAGCACAGCTCCACCAGATTCATGACCTTCTTTTAACACAGCTGGGCACCACCATAAGCAGCTGCAAGCAGGCGGAAGGGCACTGTCATCCAGCCATAGCCTTCTTCACCAGCAGCTAGGTTGGGCTTTTACGTAAAAAAAAAGTCCCCATCCACTCTTCCCACATAAGCATGTACTGCAAAGTAAGCTTTAAATACTAGGTATCTATATTTTACTCAGGGTGGGGATTGGTGGGAGTCACCCTGAATTTTTGCAGCTAAAATAAGCTTTATTCACTTCAAGAAACACAAGTAACATGAATCCAAATTTAGAATGTGGTTTGACAACTTTTGACTTAGTGAAACAAAACTGGCATTGCAATTATTTTTATTGGAAATTATGGTTCTTTTTGTTGTGTTGTGGGGTGGTTTTTTTCATTTGGCAGGTATCAGACCTGTGCTTATGATGTCATTTGACAGTCTTTAAGGGCTAATTAATGAGGTCTTTTTTCTTCTTTTTTTTTTCTTTAAGAAAAATTTACAGACACTTTGAAGTGATTTTTGCAACACTTAGAATTGCACTTAATTTGAGGAATGTTTTTCACATCTCAATTTCTGTTATGCTTAGTGCAGTGATTTTCTGTGTGTTGCAACACTGATTTGATATAGTTTGAAACTCCAAGAGAATAATTCCTGCAAAAGAAATGTATGAAACTCTAGGGAGGTGTCCCATGCAAGATTCGTATTTAGCTTTAGTACACTTTAATATTCACTCTTCTGCTCTCTGCCAGAAAACTTGCTGATCACTTTGCCTTTAGGAACCAGAACAGATTCATGATATTTTTGGGAGTTCCAGAAGAAATGTACAGTTACTCAACAGTACTTTCTCCCCAACTTAGCCACATCATTTTCTAGCAAAAAATATTCTGCATATAGGAGGAAAGAACAAGAAAACAAAAGAAAATATGCTTTAAATTATTGTTAGTTAACATATTTGGTGGTGTAATATAAGTCAAAACATATTAGTAATAGTGTGGTCAGATAAATTTGGAAGTATTTTGGGTGTGTAGCAGATGCTGCCTGACAAATAGGAACCTTGCAGTTTGGGTGAGTAGACAGGCAAAAAAATTAAATGAAACATGGACAAAGTGATTAGTGAATTCTTAAGGACCTGATTTGGAGTAATGAAAAGAAAGATTACTTGTACATCTTGATTATTTTTATACCTGGTCTAGAAAATGGAATGCCTATATTTACAAGTTTTATTTCTGTTTAAAAGAGGAAGACATTTGCAGCCAAAGAATTAATGCTTTTGGAATTTACGTCAACTCGTTTTGCAAGAAGTTTTTCTTTAATTTGATGGAACTGTGCAGAATCCAGAATCTGAGAGTAAGCTTCCATTATTGTCCCTCAATAAGGAAATGTCTCTCAGTGGTATGGAGCGAATGACTTATGTGTCCCGTATGCTCTGAACCCACACCAGGTGTAAAGTTAAACTAGAATACACTTTCTCTTTAGGTTTTATCAACAAAAATAAAAAAAAAAAGAAAAAAGTTAAATTGTTTCTTAGCACTAGTAAGTCCAGTTATCTTTGCCGTTTCAAGCTCTTCGGGATATGACTCTATTATGATATAGTAGAGTTATATTATGATATTATGTTATTATATAATAGAGTTACTAAAGCAATGGTTCCTTGCAGATGAACAAGGTTACATAGCTATGCTCTATCATCCTGATGACTATCTGATTGGATAGTGTCATGTAAGTGATTACCCTTGCATGTCAAAGAGTTGCAAATCTACAGGTGGAGCAGGAGCCATCCTCTGAGTGCCAGAAGGATGCTGTTGTGCTTTTTCAACCAGATAAGCACAGACTCTACCTGCAACTCCTTCATTATCATTGAAGGTTCAGACTCTTGAAGCTGAAGGGTCTCAGAGAAGATCCAGTTGTTGATGGATGTTATAAGTGACCACCAGCTCCAGACACAGGATTTCCTCCTGCTGGGTGACTGGTACAGGATTTGGTCAGACAAGCATGCTGGCCAGCCACATTTTACATGTGACTAGTCCCTTTTATGGCCCTTTCTGTCTAGTTCCCTCTTTGTTCCTCCCCAGTCTCCTTCCCCTAAACATGCCTTCAAAAATTTTGTATAGTCCCACAAGCTGCTCTTGAAGATCCTAAATCCTCATGTTCCTCTTATTTCCTGCTTTTTACCAGTTACAAGGTCCAGATTGGCCCTTTCCAAAGCTGTGCCTGCAGTTTCTTGATGACCCATCAGTTAGCAACTGGAGGTTCTGGTCCTTGACATTGTCTCTGTTATCCCATGCTTGTCACCAGGTTTGTACCTCTGTGGGCTCTTGTTTTTGTTTCCCCCTTTACTCAGTAAATAACGATCAATGCATTGAAAAGGCCCTAGATAAGATGGTGACCTTAAATCAAGCAGGTGCTTGCCTCTTCCATGTGCCCTTACACCAATCTATTTCTCATCATCTCTGATGCTGCAGAGCTTGGTGATCTCCTACTGCAGCTCCTTTGCTCAGAAACAAGATGAGCAGGCAGCCAAGGAGCCCATCTGCCCTTACCTCAGCCTCCCCAAGAGTCCCCAGGCATCCCTGCAACCACATCCCTGTGGAGCTGCAGCTACATTGGGAGCTCGCTCTGGGTCAAGGCCTCTGCTTTGTGGGGGTAGTTCCTCCAGTGGAGGTTAGGGACTATGCCGTGTGGGACATCACTACCACTGCTGAGCACAGGAATGCTCCTCTCGACAGAGCATCAGGCCCTTTCTCTGCGCCCTTCAGTGTCAGCTGCTGTGTCTGTTGGCTGCCTCCATGGGCAGTGCCCTGTGTCTGGGTGTCCCTCATCCATCACACCAGAGCAGATCTGTAACTGCTGATCATGAGGTCAAGAAGAAAATACACTAGATTTGATGCACTGCAGATTACATCCAGATTCCAGTCATGGCCTGGGCACAATCAGGTAGGTGGAGAGGGTTATCTTGACTAGTGCCTCAAGGGACTAAGAATTGGTGCTAGGCTAAGTCATGTTCTAGCCAGCTGACATGGTGGTACAGTAACAAGCAGGCAGTGTTGAGATACAGCTCTTACAGAAGCGATGTGCTCTGTATGGACATGCTGCAGACCATCCTTGTTTGTTTCTTTTTAGGACCTACGTATAATGATTTCATTACTCAAAACATAGCTGCACTCTGATAATGAACTACAGTTTATGTGTCTACCTGATTCTTTAGATGCAGTGAATATTTCAGATTTTCCAGTCTCTTCCTTCCTGCCACTCCTTGTTGCCAATAAGTAACAATACGTAGATTTCAGAAAACAAAAATCTCAGAAATTCTTAAAGCATTTCCCTGTCTGGGAGATGGGGAAACTGAGTACACACACACAGACACACACACAAAAAAAAGTTAAAAAAAAAAAAGTGAGGTGCCTGTGCGCTACAGCGCTAAGAGGTAGCCCAGAATCCAGTAAGGAAACCACAATCAAAAGCCAAAACTAGCACCTAGAGTGCCAAATCACTAGTGCTAACAAGTAGCATTTCAGCTACATGTTTGAGAAATATACTGCACTGGTCAAGGAAAGATAAATGCAAATGTGCTAGGGGTGTCTTACATGAAAGGGACAAATCTACAGAAGTGACGCCAAAGGTCTTTTCTCCTGTGATACATACACTGCCTTGAAAATAGTCACAGCATATATTTAGGACTTAAATGTAATTATCTCAGAATTAGTAACATATACATTTGAAGTATGAAGACCACATTTTCTAGTACTGCATTTTGTTAGATATGACTTCATTCTTATTACACCTATCCTGTAACATGGACATTTTGCTGGTGAAGAGTCCAGCTAATAATAGTGTTATTTTATGAAATTTTCATCTGAAGAAATTACTTGTGCCTGTGCAATCAAGGACACAGCTTTAGTAGCTAATTTTCTAATTATTCAATTGTTAGATATTATATTCATTATAGGGTGAACAATGAGATGCTAATAGCTTTCTTTTTTAATCAATTTGTTTAAAATGTACTTCTACCAGTTTTGCATTATTTTATGTGCCCAATTTAATTTTCATAATTAGTCATCTGTAAGAAAAAACTACATAAATAGTGCAACTATTGACATAAAATGTAATAAACAAGTATTTGTATTAGAACTTGGATTTTAATTTTGTTTGATCCTACCAGCCAAAGCAGTCAGTTACTATTCACAATTAACTGTATGCCTAGAATGCAGACTAGAAGTTGCATAGATAAAATTTTCCAGTTATGTTAAGGATAAATGAACAGAACTGTTTTGAAGGAAACAATTATAAACAAAAGCAAAGCCAGAAAAAAAATCTAATTTATTGTATTTAAATACTTTACTATAAGTTATTATCCTGATACTGTGAGAAATCTAATTTTGCGTATCACTAGGTCATATTTTATGTATGTGGAAACTGTATAGGCAATGAGACACTATGCAACAATTTTTTAGGGACCTCAAAGATCATCTAGTTCCAGCCCCCTCACCATGGGCAGGGATGCCTTCCAATAGACCAGGTCGCCCAAAGCCCCATCCAACCTGGCCTTGAACACTTCCAGGGATGGGGCTGCCAGAACCTCTCTGGGCAACCTGTTCCAGTGCCTCACTACCTTCATAGGAAAGAATTTCTTCCTGACATCTAATCTAAATCTCTCCTCTTTTAGTTTAAACCCATTACCCCTTGTCCTATCACTACAGGCCCTTGTAAACAGCCCCTCTCTGTCTTTCCAGTAGGCCTCCTTTAGGTACCAGAAGACTGCTGTAAGGTCTCCCTGGAGCCTTCTCTTCTCCAGGCTAAACAAGCCCAACTCCCTCAGCCTGTCCTCATAGGAGAAGTGCTCCAGCCCTCTGGTCAACTTTGTGGCCCTCCTCTGCGCTCGATCCAGTAGTTCCATGTCCATCCTGTACTGGGGACTTCAGAGCTGGACGCAGTACTCCAGGTGGGGTTTCAGAAGAGCAGAGTAGAGGGGCAGAATCCCCTCCCTCGACCTGCTGGTCATGCTGGTTTTGATGCAGCCCAGGACACAGTTGGCTTTCTGGGCTGCCAGCACACACTGCTGTTCTGTGTGTCTTCCCTGTGTCTTTCATTTTCCCCTTTTTAAAAATGGGGGTTATGTTTCCCCTTTTCCACTCAGTGGGGACCTCACCAGACTGCCACGACTTCTCAAATATGACAGAGAGTGGCTTAGGCACTTCATCCCCCAGTTCCCTCAGGACCTGCGGATGCACCTCATCAGGTCCCATGAACTATGCACCTTCAGGTTCCTTAGATATTCTTGAACCTGATCTTTTCCTACAGTGAGCAGGAAATCATCTGCAGGAGAAATTGGGACAAAATGTGATTATAGATTTTTGTAGCTTCCTTTTTCTTTGGTGATTCCACAGTTAAAATAGAAAATTATTTTGCAGTTTCAGGTTAAGGTGCTGTATTAGGGTAACTGTGAGTAAAATAACTTGTTCATACCAACTGCTGTAATTTTTGTACCTATGGATCTCATGAACCACACAAAAATAATCCCATTTAGTTTATGCAAGTTATGTGTCACTATGCATATGATGACTGCTACCCATCTTGAATTTGAATAGGTTGATTTGTTACTCTTGGTCTACACATGCCCATGTATCACTAGATACCTATTTTTTTCCTCCTCCTTCCAGTGCGGGGGTTTTACAGACGTGCTATAGTATGGGCTGTAATATGCTTGCATGGTAAAAAAAACTTTAAAGAAAAATCAATTATTGCTTAAGAAGAACAATGCTGTATTGCTTTAGATGGACACGCAATCAGTTTTTTTATTTGTTTGCAATGATTCTGACATTTTTGCTTCTTCAAGAGCCCTTTGACAAAGAGGGTGATTAATTCCCAGGGTTTTTTCCTTGAGTGAAATAGTTTCTAAATTGTGGATAATAGCTAACATCTGCAGAGCTCTATTTGTAGAGCCTACAGGATGCAAGTAGATTGTGGGGTGCTAATGTAATAGCTGTGTTAAAAAACAGAGACTGTATTAAAGAAAACCAACCTCCTTGCCTGGTAACTATTATGATTTCTATGTTGTATCCCTCCCTGTACGCTTTCTGCTACACTGTACTGCCGCTGAGACAGGGGCTGACCGCTGCAGAGTGCAAGTGGGATCGTTCTGTTTGAATAGAAGGACAAAGCAAAACCCACAAAGATCATTCTTGGTATTTTAAACATCCAAGTTAACATAATGGCACTGTGAATTTTCTTTTAGAGCCAGACATTTTCTGTCACTAGACATCCTGTGCTGCGCTGTGGTGACCTTTGCTCTGTCCTAGCTTTGTAATCTCCCATTGTCCCGAGGTTAGACGCTTAGAATTGGGGTTAATGTTTTCCCATGGTCCAAAAGTAAGATTTATTTTTCTTTAAAGTAATCTGAAAGTATTAACATATTATCTGTCTTTTTTGGGTTTTGAGACATGATTACACATGCAAAAATTCAGCATTTACGAGAAAAAAAATTCAATAACAACTAGAGGGATTTTTAGGATTCCAACTTCATGTAATTGACAGAAGTATAATTATGGAAGAATCTTCTAAATGCTGTCCCGAAATGCCAACATTTCAAAAGCACACACTCATCTTGTCAGGGAAATACCTGCACAAGGTACAGAGTTGAACAGAAAATACAGTATACATTAATAACATATTACTGTTTCACGTAACTGGTAGTGCACAGAACCAACACACAGCTGGACGCCAGGCTGAGGCCCCTAAGAAAAACTTTCCCAGCCTATTTTTTACAGCGTGTGTAGAAAACAACCCCATTGCCAGATGTTTTGTTGAAGTTAGATCTGTGATATCCCCTCTGGAATGATGGCCAGCATCTTTGTAACAGCTTAGCTTATGCCGTAGCTTTCCAGCATCCCACTGATTTTCACAGAACTCTATGTCCTCCTTTTGGTCTTTGAAGCTGCAAAAGAAAGTAATGTTTTGTTGGCTTGTGAACCAGTCTGTCAACATCTCGGGACTGTAAATTACAGCGTGCTTACTACGGTTTGCTTGTATTGGCAGAAACTAGCTGTACACATGTCAGCATCCTGTGATTATTAGCAGCAGCAGAAACTGGAAGAACTAACATAATAAGGGATTAAACGAGATATCTGGTAAAAATATTTTTGAGGGTTGCTTTTACTCTGTTCTGGTTCTTCCATTCATGTGAGAAATTATTCTGCTTTAATTGATCTAAAAACATTTTATTCTGGCTGGCAAGCATACACTCTTGTTTGAATTTTTTAAAAAATGCCCCCCAGCATTTTTATTTATACCCTTTCAAATTTATTTGCTTCTTTTGGCACTTTCTTTTCTCCTATATCTAAGAACTGGGTTTCTGCACATTTTTTTAAAGATTCTAATCTGACAGAGCCTAGGAGTCTGAATTCCATATCATCCGTCATTTACTTCCTGTGTGACATACATTGTATGCATTTATTTTATCTACACAGACATTAAAAAAATATTATCATAAGGTTGTTGTGAGATCTAATGTTTGTAAAGCACACTCTAATTCCTTCCATTGATAATTCTCATGAGAGAAAACTTACTGTGTTCAGAAAATCAGCTCTGAAGAATATAAACATATAAACTACACATATAATAAAAAATCTCACTCTGGGAAGATTTGCTTTGACTTTGAGTTAAATAAGTCAATATTATGTATGAACCGTACATATTTCCTGCACTGTACCAATATCAGTATGAAAAAAGGATTAAGGAATTTAAGTTCTTATACACTGAAAACGGAATATGGGAGAAGGTGACACATTACTTGAAATAAAGGTTTTGAAATTTCCATTATCCCAGATATTAAATTTCCCCTCATATCATTGCTTATAGCTTAACTTTTTTTTTTAACTTACTAGAAAATTTGTATTTTGTATTTACTGTGTTCAGCTCAGAGCCAACAGCATAAGAAGGACATGGAGCTGTTGGAGCGAGTCCAGAGGAGAGCCAGGAAGATGATCAGAGGGCTGGAGCACCTCTCCTATAAGGACAGGCTGGTAGAGTTGGGGTTGTTCAGCCTGGAGAAGAGAAGGCTCCGGGGAGACCTTAAAGCAGTCTTCCAGTACCTGGAGGGGGCTTACAGGAAAGCTGGAGAAGGACTGTTTATCAGGGCCTGTAGTGATAGGACAAGGGGTAATGGGTTTAAACTAAAAGAGGGAAGATTTAGAGTAGATATTGAGAAAAAATTCTTTCCTGTGAGGGTGGTGAGGCACTGGAACAGGTTGCCCAGAGAAGCTGTGGCTGCCCCATCCCTGGCTGTGTTCAAGGCCAGTTTGGATGGGGCTTTGGGCAACCCGGTCTAGTGGAGGGTGTCCCTGCCCATGGCAGGGAGATTGGAACTAGATCTTTGAGGTCCTTTCCAACCCAAACCATTCTATGATTCTGTAAGTCTATGAATATATGATTCTATGATTGTTAGAAATTTCTGGATAATAATTGCCCTTTAGTCTAATTTCTCATAGGACAGCAAAACATTTTACTAGCTGTCTAATGGACACGGTGTCCTTTCTTAGAAGCTGTAAACCCTCTTCTTTCTTCATTTGGGCAGCTTTCACCATGAGCAGAGACTCTCTAGCAAGATACAACGGGAAGGGGTGCAAAGAGATTGTTTGTTGTATTATAGATGTGATGACGGTCTATAACTAACAAGCTCCTGGGTTAGGTATTAATGTACTCGCAAGTCCTTTGAGAGCGGCTGAGCCCTCGCAGGCCAGACAAGTAGTCGGTCAGCTGGGGAGGGGCCAGCCCTCTCCAAACAGGCTGACCTGCCCTGCTGCTGCTGAGTTACTGTCTTCTGGTTCCCTGGAGCTGGCAGGAGGGAAAGGTCGTGCAGTTTTACGTCAGTACTTTTCCCTTTGAGTCCTGGAGCTCTTAACTGTTGTGCTTCAACGGTTGCACTTCATCCTGTTTTTGCTTTCTTTACCTTGCCTGATTTTAGCTCGTCTGCTTGCTCACACCTGAACATGAATTTTCTCAGTGAACTGGAGCCAAGGTTGGGTGGAAGGGCCATACAAACCAGGGCTGTGGATCTCAGTCAGCTGAACCCCACAGGAGAGGGTCACGCAGCAATTAACGAAAGAATGAGAAAAGTGCTGGTACAGGAGCCAAGAAGGCAGTGAAACAAAAAGTTAAAGTCAAATATGGGAAAAATGGTTTAAGACACTGGATTCATCGTACAAGTATGATCTATTCAAAGCCTAGCTTTGAATTTCACATCCCTGAATGTTGGTATGAAGTCATGGCCAAGTGTCAAGGTATGATGATGAAAGATAACTATCATAGCTATCAAAAGTAGTTATATGTTTTTAAATTCATAAATGTAATTGACTTCTGTAATTTTTTTTATATATATATTGATTTGTTTTAAAATATGTGATATTGACTGAATTGAGAAAAAAAGACATCATTAGATGCCTTGTGTTCGGGCCCTGAAGCACTACCAGCTCTGCCTGTCCCTGCCCACCCCAGGGCTCCCCCACCCTGCCCACAGCCCAGCACCCCATTGCAGCCCCCTGGGGCTGTCAGCCCCTACCCCAGCCACAGCCCACCTGGGCAGGTCTCCAGCTCCCACAGCCCTGCCCTGCCTGGCCATGGGCCCCCAGAGCCAGGTCCACATCCCAGCCTCAGCCTGTCCCCATCCCCTCCTCCAGGGAGATGTCTGATGCCTGGGGCTGGGGCTGCCCCCGTGCCCCAGCTGTCTGCTCCTGGCTGGGGCAGGGCCTGGCCCTGACAGACCCTGCCATGGCAGACCCATGGCAGACCCTTCCACCCTCCCGGCCTCCGTGGTGCCCTGACACCTTGTATTCACAGACATAAAACTGTACTCAGAGAATAGTAACAGCTAAAAGTCCTACACACAGGACTGTTCATCAAGGCACAGGATGTCCAAAAGAAATGTTACAGCCTCATAACGAATATATTAGTATCGATGCAAAGAGCAGGTGAAATTTAACCACGATGGAGGGAATATAGACTAGTTAGTACTACCGCATTGATGCTCAGACATTTTCTTTTTTCTTTTTTTTCATGGTTCTGCTACTGAGATGCTTGTAAGTATGATAAAGTCAAATAACTTTACACCTAATTTCTCTATGGGAAGATGAGAATAAAGATACTTTTGCTTTTGTTGAGACCTGCTTTGTAGAGATTTGTGTTTTTTCTGAGATCTGTGGACAAAGAACTGAGATCTGCTCTTTCATACACATGCATGATACACCTCAGCCAAAATCTGCTGAAACAGTTTCCATAACTATTGTGCTTTACAACACTTAGGTTGAATTATTGTTCAAATAACTCTGTATCATCTCAGTCTCACAGCAGGTTCAGGCTGGGTGGAATTCAGTGAATAAGACTGTTTATCTGCACCCTTCAGTGTCTGCTCACAGTGTTCATTTTTGGAAATAAACCAGGCAAGAGTTCTGGCTTATTCCTTATATGCTATTTGATTTTTAAGGTTATTTTGACAGTACAAATGATCATACAGTAATGCTGAGTTTGTATACTATAGTCTGACTCACAGTGCGTAAGGTGCATAGTGTTCCACAGAACAGCAAAACAGTCTGTTACTAATTTTTAAGTCTTATAAACATCATTATGGATCAATAATTTACAAAGTTACTTAACTATTTATCAATATTTCCTTGGTACCCATCATTTGAAACAGGTTATTCTTAAGCCCAAGTGCCTGTACCATTGTCTGTGCTTCACTAGTCAGCTCCAATCAGGACTCTCTTAACTAACCATAAAAAGTTTTAATAAAACTGATAAAGGAGCTGATTTCATCTTTTCCCATGCAGCAACCACATGGAGTCAAGTTGAAACAGAATGTGTTTCTAACTACCTGGAAACATGTGTCCCTCCCAGAATGTAATAGTATAATTGAGTGAAAAACATCTAAAAACACTAATATGTGTATGTCTATAATCTTCAAAAGGTAGCAGAACTGATGTTTTTCATATGTTTGGAAGTGATAGCACATGTGCTGAGAATTGTCCCAGAACATTTTTGCTGCTGAGTCAGTTTTACTGGGAAGTTAAAAATTTTTCTATTTACAACATTTTTTCTCTTTGTATTTTGTCATAGTGACAAAAGCCATCATTTTAGTGTAACTGTAGCCAAAGTTTCTTTGCAGAATCCGAATCTGTAGTTTCATACCTTATTAGATTTATAAACAATGACTTCTGCAGCACAATTATTGCTCCAGAAGCAAGTATTTCCTAGAGAATGTTTGGTCACTATCAGAACAAGCAAACAAAAAAAAATTAGATATGAAAATAGTTATTTTAAATATTATATAAACAATACAAATACATTCTCAAAAATTCTAGCTGTTTCCATAACTCAATACAGTTCGGTTTTGCAAACTTGCAAATTATTTGTGTAATAATATATGCAGAAGATTTTGCTTAAGTAAAGAGTTTCTTGATTTGAGCAGAATTTCATATAGATAACATAAATACTTTCTTATTAGCTTTATTAGCTGTTTATATTAAAATTCTGCATTTCTCCTATTTTAGAATATTAATATTTTTAGCAGAAAAAAATCTGAGGTAACTGTGGTTATGTGCTTACAGGGAAAAAAAGAGATACCAGAATAATTTCTAACCTTAGTTGTAGTCTAGTTAAGAACACACATACAGAAAGCCTGATTGTAACCTTGCCCTGTTTAGCATTAGATAACCTATTGCTTTTGTGGTTGTATTCTGTCAACTTCTACCACCCTCAATTTATTTGAGTATTTAGTTATGTTTGTATGGGTCATAGGTATATTAGGAGAATTTTAAAATACATAAATGAATAAATATTGCATAAGAAAGACAATATTTGTACAGGTAGTTAACATTTTGTATTAGACTCTTTTACCCTGTTGCAAAAAACCCTTGTATTTTTGGGCAAGCTTTTCTATGATATATTACCTCTTGTCATGGTTTTACCCCAGCCAGCAGCAGAGCACCACACAGCCACTCTCTCACTTTCCCCCTTTGGGATGAGGGAGGGAATCGGTGTTATCCCAAAAGTGGGATCGTTTACCCAGTGTGCAGTGCGCCAATATACACAGAGAGCTCAAGTGTTTGATTTATTTCATGTCTGCACAGAGATGGGCACTAGGTGGTAATTCCACAAAGCTGGCACACGACACAAAGAAACTACAACGTATTTATCTTGTTACAGAATTGGAAAAATCCACCTAAATTTGTGCTAATTGGTTATTAATTACCGCATCAGCTACTACTGGTCAAGCATACTCAAATTAGCACGCATGCTTCTTGAGGGTGGTGGTAGGGGTTATTTTCATAGTCCTTTAATTGGGTGGGTGGACACGAACTCCCCCAGTCACCTTTCCCTTTCCTCTTGTTATTGCCAATTTTGGTTGACTTCAGGCCTCTCTGGCAATCACCTAGCTCTTGGTGCCTTCTGGGGCAGGATGTTTCCTCTTTATCAGTCTTTCAGCTCTTCTTCAAAGGTATAGTCATTAGCAAAGCAAGGTAGTGCATTTAACCATATTTTAAACAGTGTCTAAGCACTAAATCAAACACATTTCTGTCCCTGCAAAGTGAAAAACTCTACTTTACAGATATCGTCAGAAGAGTGAAAGTGAGAAAACTCATGGGTTGAGATACAGACAGTTTAATAGGTAAAGCAAAAGTCACGTGCACAAGCAAAACAAGGAATTCATTCCCCACTCCCCATGGCAGGCAGGGGTTCAGCCATCCCCAGGACAGCAGGGCTCCATCGTGTGTAACAGTTACTTGGGAAGACAAACGCCATCACTCTGAACGCTGCTGCCCGCCCCCCGCCTTCCTCAAGTCTCTTATAAACTGAACATGAATCATATGATATGGAATATCCCTTTGGTTAGTTTGGGTGAGTTGTCCTGTCTGTCCCCTCCCAACTCCCCGCACACCCCCAGCCATCCCGCCGGCGGGGCGGTGCGAGAAGCAGCAAAGGCCTTGGCTCTGTGTGAGCATCACTCAGCAACAACAGAAACATCAATGCTGCTTCCAGCACAAATTCAAAATACAGCCCCACACTGGCTACTGTGAAGAAAATTAACTCTCTCTCAGCTGAAACCAGGACATCTCTCCCAAAGATCTTGCTCCTTTCCTATATTTACGTGATCAGGCATCTAACACGGCTTTGAGGTGAACTCGAACAGGAAATCTAATTGTCAAAATGCAAAATTGTCCAGCATCTTCAAACATTAAAAATATTATACTTAAGTAAAGTAGGAGCAAGCTATCACCAGTTCTTTGGTTCTGTGCATTATCCACTTTCCTCAAGTGAAAAGGAATACATTAAGAAGACAAACTACATCAGTTCTTTTCAAGTTGCAGCTGCTGGCACGGGTTGACAGTGATTCCTTTGTATTGTAAAACATCAGCAAAATAATATTTTTTTCTGCTTTTTAGCCTTGGTTAGAAGTTAAAAAGCTCCTACTGATGTACTATCTGACTTCAGCTAAATCCAGTCTTCATCTGTCAGAGAAAGTATTTTTAGTTTAATCAAACAAACCTCTAATGAAATATTATATGCTACTAAACCATACTAGTACAAATTAGCTGTGTGCTTAGCCTTGTACGAAAAAAACATGAAATGAACTTTAGAAGAGTAAATTTTGTGATGTATCTCCTTGGTTTCATCTGCAGATACCGCACAAGTCAGAGAGAACTAAGGGGAAGTATTAAGTGACTGAATGAAGACTGGAAGGGAGTAATTTTCTACCCTTGTTGAGAAATCTAGGGTTCAAGTGCAAGGCACTTGGGCTAGGCACCTTTGCCAGTTCTACCTTCCCTGCCAGAAAGGATCTACAGTTGGCTGAGTCTCCCCACAGCTGTCCAGGGACAGCCGCAGCAGGAAATGGAGTAAGAGCTAATACCAGTGCAGGTGTTCTCACTCATGGAAATCAGACATCTACAGGATTATAATCTACTGAAAGCAGTTTTTCCAGTTTCTCTATCCTTCTGCCTGCTAATTAAATCTTGTTGAGCCTTTTCCACAGATTGCTCAGAATTTTGAGCTTTTGATGATAACAATCTTTTAGATGAGATAAAGTAAGCTAAATGTGCTCCGAAAGTGGTATCCTATCTTTAATGCAGAAATGGTATAACTTGGCCTTGGAGGCCACAAGCCACCTGTGTGCATATAAGGTGTGTTCTAACTGTATGTGAAGTTGAAACTGGAACAATTAATAACTAAGGACTAACAGGTCAAATTACATTTTTATGTAGATTTATAAAACAGAAGTCATGTATTATTAGCCAGATGTCAAATATTGGTGCACATAAAGAAGAACAGTTTAAAGCCAAAAGCATGTGGTTGATTTTAAATAACCTGATATCATGTGTCTCCTGTTAGGACTGAACGTTTGCTAAAGTTAATACGGAATAAAAAACTCATGTCAAAGGTGAGGTGTTTTTCTAATTTCATGAGTGCTTTTTTGAGTATGAAAGCATGTTAGTATCAAGTTATGAATCTTATTGAGTCATTTGAATTATCTTTGCCTTATATCATTGTATATTCTCCTTTTATTTATACACACAACTTTCAGGAATGGTAATCAGCTAACAGTAGTTTCCATATATTTCAGTGAATATTCAGATTGCCATCTAATTTATCTTTTCATGTAAATTAAAATACTTTGCAGACAGACTTTAAAATTCATTTTAACTAAAATACATCCACGGTCATACGCACAAGTGTGAGGGGTTTTACCTGCATTGGAGAGATAATTTGGTCACAAAATATATAACAGAACACTGCACTTATTTGTGAATAAAGGCAAGGCTAAAACTACGAATAATTTAAACTAACAAGTTAACTTCTTCAGATTGACCTCAATGGATTTGAATAGGCCACAGAAAAAAAAATAATCCCACTGCATAGAAAATATGTGCATATGAAAAAAAAATCATGGAAAAAGAAATGACCTATCTGTCTCTTAAATCTGTTCTTTTAGTCATGGGACTGTTGAACACTGTATTACTTAAGTTCAGGGTTTCAAACAGATATATTTAGCCAAAGGGAAATAGTTGAACTTTTACCACTTACCTTCATCAGCAGTAATTTTTACTGTCAGCTCAATAAAAGCAAGTACTGGCACTTTAACAGAAAGTGGCATTGTTGCTTTTGCTTCAGGAAAAGGTTATTATATCCAGTGTTCTGAGAGTAGAATTGTAGTTGCTTTTCTAAATGCCATGTGCTGGTTTTGGCTGGGATAGAGTTAATTTTTTTCAAGGTAGCTAATACAGGGCTGTGTTTGGGATTTATGCTGAAAATGGTGTTGATAACACAGGGATGTTTTCATTACTGCTGAGCAGTGCTTACACAGAGCCAAGGCCTTTTCTAATACTCAGCCCACCCCACCAGCAAGGAGGCTGGGAGTCCACAAGAAACTGGGAGGGGGCACAGCTTTGACAGCTGGCCCTAATTGACCAAAGGGATATTCCATACCTTATGACATCATGCTCAGCATATGAAGCTGGAGAAAGAAGGATCAAGGGGGGAATGTTTGGAGTGATGACATTTGTCTACCCAAGTCACCATTATGCATGATGGAACCCTGCTTTCCTGGGGATGGCTGAACACCTCCCTGCCCATGAGAAGTGGTGAAAAATTCCTTGTTTTACTTCACTTATGTGCACAACTTTTGCTTTACCTATAAAACTGTCTGTATCTCAACACACAAGTTTTCTCACTTTTACTTTTGTGATTCTTCTCCCTCATCCCATGATGTGGGGAGTGAGCAAGTGGCTGTGTGGTGCATAGTTGCTGGGTGGGGTTAAACCACAACCTCTCTGGGCAGCCTGTTCCAGTGCTCTGTAACCCTCAAAGTGAAGAAGTTTTTCCTCATATTGAGATGGAATTTCCTGTGTTCCAGTTTGTGCCCATTGACCCTTGACCTGTCACTGGTCACCACTGAAAAGAGCCTGGCCCCTTCCTCTTGACATCTGCCCTTTAGATATTTCGAAGTATAGGTAAAATCACCTCAATCTTCTGCAGTCCAAACAGACCCAGCTCTCTCAGCCTTTCCTCCTGAGACATGCTCCAGTCCCTTAATCATCAATGTCACCCCCCGCTGGACTCTCTCTAGTATTTCCCTGTATTTCTTCAACTGGGGAGCCCAGAACTGGACACAATATTCCAGACGTGGCTCACCAGGGCACAGTAGGGGGAAGGAAAACTTCCCTTAACCTTCGGACCATGCTCTTCTTGATGCAGCCCAGGATACCACTGGCTTTCTTGGACATGAGGCCACATTGCTGGCTCATGAAGAGCTTGTTGTCTACCAAAATTCCCATGTCCTTCTCTGCAGAGCTGCTTCCCAGCAGGTCAACCCGTAACCTGTACTGGTTATCATTGGTTTCTGTTTCTAATTCTGATACCTGAATTTTCTCACATATTTCCTTTCATTGCAAATCATATCTTTGAAGCATGTCTTTGATTTACAACACCAGAGTTTTTAGTGATTATTAAAGCTGAGTCTTCATAGGTAAATTATGAGGGGTGGACAACAGAACTTCTTTTGTATTAGAAAGTGATTTCTCTCAATTCTAGCACTGATTTTCTTTAGACAATGGAGCAGAGATTTAGCAGAACAAAAAATGAGAAAGTCTCACCAAAGAATGCGTTCTGGGTGGATGCTTGCACCATAAGACAAAACTATTTTTTTAGAATACAGATAAAGATGCAGCTGTAAGGGTGAAAGGATCTTACTGATAGATATTTTCATGCATAAATTTGGTTTGTGTTCTTTAGTTTTCCCACACACACACTTTCCGTATATTATTCCCACCTTCATTTAACTACCCAAATATTAGAATGCGGGATTAAGTTACTAATATTTTAGATTTTTTAAACTGATCCTTGTAGCTACTCACATTATCTGTTGGAACTGTATTAGTGAGCGAAGTTTCTGCAGAACAGTGTTTATTCTGTTTCTCTCTTGCCTTCCTGTCGTTTTCTGCTTGTTCAGAATAAATGCTAGCCATCAACTTGGGTTAACTTAAAAAGTACAGAATGTTTTTCTTTGGCTTATCTGTGATAGGATCTTGGATATTGGGAAAGTTCATCCTTTCATTTCTGCTGGGCATTCCTGTGCTTAAGTATGATGGAAAGCCACTGAGAATAGAAAGAAAGCATTAGATTAAGCAGAATACATGAGTGAGAGGATACTCTGAAGCAGTACAAGATTGTGTGGAGCAGTTTGCTACTGAAACAGGTGAAGAAGTTAAAATGTAAAAGAAAGTGTTAAATCAGGAAGTAAATCTTTCTAATGTGTACACATCAGTCTATAGCACTCCTTTAGAAATGACAGACACTGAAGTCCCTGACAAACCCAGAATGCAGGTAATAAGCAGTGACCTTTTCCATTTCAGTAAAAAAGTTGTAAGACAACATGGCCAAAGCTCTACTCATTAATACAGAAAACAAAGTTTAAACTGGAGTCAGGTTTCCCATTGACATGCTCCCCCTGAACATAATTCAAAATAAAATTCGATCAACTCAGTAGTAATCTTAACCATTTCCTGGGAAATTGACATATTTCTCAGGTTAATCCACAGTAGTCACTTTCATACATGTTAACTTTAGTTCTCTCAAGGGTATAGTTAGAATGGCTTATTTTACCAAGGGGGTCCTCCTTACTGAAGGATTATGTGGAAAAGTTTATTAAAAAGGATGTACTGCAAAAAATGTGAGTTATCTTAGATACAAGACATTTGTGACCATCAAACACATCATGCTGTCTTCAGGGGTAATCATCTGTTCAGACTGCTGCTGACTACTACTCCACCTGGACTGCCACAAGTCCATAGGGCCAGATGGGATCCACCTGAGGGTGCTGAGAGAGCTGGCGGATGTGATTGCCGAGCTGCTCTCTATCATCTATCAGCAATAATGGTCAACCGGAGAAGTCCCAGATGACTGGAGGCTTGCTAATGTGACCCCATCCATAAGAAGGGTCATAAGGAGGATCTGGGAAACTACAGGCCTGTCAGCCTGACCTCGGTGCCAGGGAAGGTCATGGAGCTAGTTGCCTTGAGGGCAACCACACGCCATGCCTGTGACAACCAGGGGATCAGTCCTAGCCAACACGGGTTTGTGAAAGGCAAGCCCTGCCTGACCAACCTCATCTCTTTCTATGACCAGGTGACCTGCCTGGTGGATGAGGGAAAGGCTGTTGATGTAGTCTACCTAGACTTCAGCAAAGCCTTTGACACGGTCTCCCACAGCATTCTCCTGGAGAAGCTGGCGGCCCATGGCCTGGACAGGTACACTCTTCGCTGGGTTGAAAACTGGCTGGATGGCTGGGCCCAGAGAGTGGTGGTGAATGGAGTGAAATCCAACTAGTGACCGGTTGTGAGTGGTGTTCCCCAGGGGTCAGTGTTGGGGCCCATCCTCTTCAACATCTTTGTTGATGATTTGGATGAGGGAATTGAGTGCACCCTCAGTAAGTTTGCAGACGACACCAAGTTGGGGGGAAGTGTCGATCTGCCGGAGGGTAGGATGGCTCTGCAGAGGGACCTGGNTGGAAAGCTGTGCAGAGGAAAAGGACCTGGGGGTGTTGGTTGACGCTCACCTGGACATGAGCCGGCAGTGTGCCCATGTGACCAAGAAGACCAATGGCATCCTGGTTTGTATCAGGAATAGTGTAGCCAGCAGGAGCAGGGAGGTGAACATTGCCCTGTACTCAGCTCGAGTACCTCACCTCGAGGTACTCGAGGCCTCACCTCGAGTCTTGTGTCCAGTTTTGGGCCCCTCACTACAGAAAGGACATTGAGGGCCCCTGGAGCATGTCCAGAGAAGGGCAACAAAGCTGGTGAAGGGGTTGGAGCACAAGTTTTATGAGGAGCGGCTTAGGGATTGTTTAGTCTGGAGAAGAGGAGGCTCAGGGGAGACCTTATTGCCCTCTACAACTACCTGAAAGGAAGCTGTGGCGAGCTGGGGGTTGACCTCTTCTTGCAGATAACTAGTGACAGGACAAGGGGGAACGGCTGCAAGTTGCGCCAGGGGAGGTTTAGGTTGAAGATGATCCTTGAGGTCTTTTCCAACCGTAATGATTCTATGGTTCCATGACAGGTAAACTAGAAATTCTAGAATTATAGAATGGTTAGGATTGGAAGGGACCGTAAGGATCTTCTAGTTCCGGGACAGGGCGGGGACACCCTCCACTAGACCACGCTGCCCAAAGCCTCATCCAACCTGGCCTTGAGCACTTCCAGGAAGGAGGCATCCACAGACTCTCTGGACAACCTGTTCCAGTGCCTCACCACCCTCACAGTAAAGAATTTCTTTCTCATGTCCAGTCTAAATCTCCCCTCTTTTAGTTGATAGAGACGGCTGTGAGACCTCATGAAAAGAGCCAAATAAATTGTGCATAGTACTTTTAATAAGAGGATATTGTTAAACTGTAATGAAGATTGATGTCTTTAGTTTCATATCAGCTCTTTTTTACAACCACTTCTAGTACATAGTATGGTGTAGTACTTGCAGCTTATTTGTAACATACAAGTACCTCCACAAATACTGTTTTTGCTGTCGTAACTGAAAAGTGATTTGCTGCAGAACTTTAATTCAATACATTTGCCTGACACTTTGCCCAGACAATGCATTCTTTTTTTTATGCTCTTCAGTAATACTGTTGGAAGTTGTTTGTGTATCTCTTTGTGGTACTGTCTTATGCTGTATATAATAATCTTAGATGATTAATAATCATAGAATCATAGAATCATGTTTGTTTTGAAACTGTGATTGATTTTTGCAACAACAACAGGTCGGTTAACAAACAATAGAGTAAAAACTTAGAAGAAAAGATTCAGGTATTTCTCATTAGGTTGCTGAGAGATTACTTATTAACTAAACTTGGTTGTTGAATTATCCAAAAGAAGTACGTTTTTGTTCATGCTTTACTGGTTCCTTAGGTAAAGAAAACTGCAGAAAGATAAGTGTTTTATTGCTGTAGTTATTGTTTGCATATGAAAAAGGAAAAAAAAATCCTATCCATAACCATAAAACAGACTCATGCTTGACTTTCTACATATAAATGTGATCTGGATTCTAATTTTGATTTAATCCTGGGTAAGGATAATTGACCTAATAAAAGTCATCACAGGAGTGTGGAACAAGGTCTTAAATACGTTCGTGCTTTTTATGGTCTCTTTAACTGCTGTTGACCTATAAGTAGCGTTAAGACACTAATTCTCAATATCAGTATGCAGCTGATGTTCATCTTCATTTTGGACTACAGGAAAAAAAACAGGAACACATCTTTGTTCGGGTGTTACTTAAAATCTGCTGATTTAAAACCTAATTATGATAGGTTCTTTTTTGAAATAGATGCAGATGAAGTCCAGATATTCAGAAACCTAACTGAAAACATTTTTTTAATTAATACCATAGAACCTTCAGTCTTGCCAAATTTTGTCACTTAAAATGCTGAAGATGTTTTCAGCATTAAGTATGGCAACCCTACAGCCAGAGAGACACTGTTGCTTGTAAAAGCAAATAAACCATAACTTTCCAACTCTGTAACTGTATTTACAGTGATTAAAGTTTTTGTGACAGTTACTGTTGCTGTTTGAATGTTGAGTACTTGCAGTAATACTATCCTAGTAAAAGAAATAACTACTTTTAGATCAAAAAGGAAAATTATGAATTTTCATTTTCAGTGAAAATTTGGAAACAATTTTTTTTTTCAGAATTGGCAAGGCAATGTTTACGGTATGAATTTAGACATCATCTCTGCTTTAGGTATGGTCTGATGAAACACTAGTCACATTGCATTGCTGTTACAATCCCCTGTATAGAGCAGAGGTATTCTTGTGGAGCATACTATTGTTCTTAGGTTATGGGAGGGGGAAAAAGAAAAAGTTGTTTCTAAAGCTGTGCTTATTAATAGCAGTCACATTCTAAGGATGCAAAGTGACATCTCATCCTGCAGTCTTCTCAATGTGATGTTGGAAGATGCACATACTTCTTGTACACTTCATTGCAGTATTTGTGTGCCTTTTTTGAAAAAATAGCTTTCATAGAATCATAGAATCATTAAGGTTGGAAGAGACCTCAAGGATCATCCAGTCCAACTGTCCCCCCACCACCTATTAACCACTAAACCATGTCCTTCAGTACCACGTCTAACCTTTCCTATATTTTATAATTGATATCTGAGGAAAACTAACTGAGGTATCTGAGCATATGAATGATTCGTCACGAAATATATTTTCCCAAAAATGTGAAGCTTCATAGTTTTTATTATAGTCTGGGACTTTTCTCCTTTTTCATCAGAAATATACATAGACATTACTCAATTTCTTTTATAGGAAGGTGTTGATTAGTACTGGTTCATTCTAAGTCAGATTATTGTGTCTGATTGAAGGTAATGAAATGAAAAATTGTGCAAAGTTTCTGTCTTCTTCACACCTACGTATGCATGTCTTTCTAATCAGTGCGTTACTGAACAACGCTAGAATTCACAGCAGTATCACAGCTTCGTGCAATGAATGAAAGGTTTGGCAAAGTGGCCTTTCCATACACTCTGGTTACACTGAAGAGCGAGAATACATATCTCTGACTCAATTCTTTTTAGGTTTTCATAATGAAATGTCAAATTAAAACAATATTTTTCCTTCATAAAGAAGAAACTGCTTAATTTATTCTTAATTTTATTCCATTTAAAATTCTTCTAAAGTATTTGCTGCTATTTCAACATTACATTCTTTCAACAGTAAACTGTAATCATAAATATGAATTATGAAGTTATATTAGTGTTTTCTTCATCAGATGTACCAGAAATTTTTAATTATATTTATATTACAACTTTATTTGGAAACTATTTTTCTGAGTTATTGATAATGTATGGAAAGGGGAAACATTTCTGTAGGCATTCAGTAGAAAATAATATGAAATTAAAAAGGAGAAAAATTCGTCTTGCATTTTTCCTTCCATTTCTCTGCTGTCCTCTTGCAAAGTCCATAACTTCTTTTAAAAATAACCATCAACTGTTCATGAGATACCTGGACTAAAGTCAGGAACAGTTGATATAACTGAGCTCGCTTCTCTTGACTTTAATTTTTAAACATAAATGACTCAAATTCTGCTACCATGTGGGAATAAGATCCAAGGCACAGGAATCTTCAAATTTAGTAGCCTATTTTATAACCTGCTGTGTTTATATTGCTGGATATTGGGAATCGGTGGCAGTTCTGCCAAGCTGAGGCCTGTTGAAGTGTACTTGTCTATAATGAGCAATCCAGTTTCAGGTGTTACATGTTAATTTTCACTAAAAAGTGTGATGAATACCAGAGAGTGAGACTTGTGTTTATATTAAATCTTTAAGAACAAAAGTAATTTTATCACTGCGTTGCTATGTGTGCTGTGAAGTATTGAATAGCCTAGTACCGGACAAATGTACTAAGTAGTTTGCTCCTGTTTCACTTCCAACCAGCAAAGAACTTCAATCAGCAGCACAAACCTGTACAAGATAAATTGTCCACATTTTTCTGCTGTAACTGTTTGTACCTGTCAATCAATTTAACTTGCGCAGGTGAAGTCAGAATTGGACTACCAAGCTGAGCAAAGTATTACCTCCAGGTAAACTTACTATTATGCTTTATGACTGTGACAGAATAAAACAAAGAAGTTTTCTCAAGATATTGCTGTTTGATGTTGCTTATAAGTTTTGGATTCTCTTTTAAAGTTACTTGGGTAGGACAGAGATGTTAAATACATAAGTGGTTTCATTCATGTAATGCTGTTGTGCCTGTGTGTAACTTATTGTGGCCTGCTTTGAAGGTTTCATGATACAAACCCTTGTTATGTGATTATTATCTTGTTCAAAGATCACTACTTAAGTTTTTAGGTGAGTATTGTTAATAGATAATGTCAAATTAATACTATTGAATTAAAAAGCTATAGAAACAAAGCTTTGTTATGAATGATTGTTTAGGACATACTAGAACTTAGAAGAAACTGGGGGGAAAAATGTTACCCCTCTTCTGAATTTCTGATTTTTAGAAAGCAGTTCTAGAGAAGACTTACACTAATTGTGTCTTCTTCCTAGTCTTTATATCAAAGAAATAGAACTGCACCATGTTTTTCCACTCTGACTAGTCTATGTATAAGGTTTGATGGTGTCTGCTTTTTAGTGGTTTTTGATTATTGACTTATATCTTCATTGACTTGCTTTTTTGCTGTGTAAGTTTGGGCTCTGCTGCTGCAGAGATAAGATTAAAAATTATATGACTTGTTTTATTTTTTCCTCCTTATGCCTTGAAGGTACTTCTACTGTCAATTGTCTTCTATTTATTTTCAGCTTCTAAAGTAGTATGTCTGAGGTTAAGGTACGGTAAAGAACAACCTTCTGTCCTTACATTTCAAATGCATTGTGGTGTTCATTGTATGAAATTGTGTGGAATAATGTAAAATAATAGTAAGGGTAAAAATAAGTTTCATCAACAAAGAAGAACTAAGATATTTATGTGACCTTCTGAGAATACTTGAGGAAGCCCAATTTCAAAAGTCACAATTTTTGTGCTTCCTACCCCTCTCTATTTTCCAACTGAGTTAATAGGAATATTCCATTTTATTGGTATTTATGCTTGAAGTGCTTTATTGTTTTGGGCTTGAACAGTAATGCGATTTAATTTCTTATATCTGCGAAGGAAATTGCATCAACATATTAAATATTGTGAATCTGTGTGTTTTGAAAAAGACTTGCTCTAACTTTCTCCTCTGAGACAAATTTAAATAATCTTCTTCATTGGGTCAGTAATCATGAAAAGGATCGGGTCTCTTCCTTTGTGATCTCAATGGGATTGGTCTTGACATTTAAAAATCCAAAATTTGGCTTTCATGTTCTGTTAATGCTTCTCTATGGATCCCAAAAAAGCAGGTCAGGCATGCTGCCAAAGTTCGAAAGTACTCGAAGTGAAGGGAGCCTGTCCCACACTAGTCGGAGCTGCAGCAGTCCATTTGACAGCTGATGTCACGTATCAAAACATATATTCTAGGTTATTGATGCTGCCTACAGCCTTTATCAGGTTTTCTCAGCAGTTTTCTTACAAAAATAATGACCATTGTCTCATTCTCTTGATGAGCTTATGAATGATCTTAATATGAACTTAGTAAGAATTGTTTACAGATTTCTAGGAAGACAATTCAGCTCCCTATGAGTTACCAAGCTTGCATGTTGGCAACATCTGTTCTGTAATTATTACAGTGATAGGCCTAACATCAAGATCAAATGAAACTGAAAAGGAAGGCTATATTTGCAAATAAAAAAAAATAAAAATAGCTAACTATCCCACTTTTTTTTTTTCAATAAACATTTAAAATTGCTTATCAAATCTAGCACCATAGATGTGTCAGGTTCCTTGCTGCCTTTGTAAGAGTAGCTCACAGTACTTTCCCTAGTAGCTCCCTAGCATCATGAAGAATTGCAGTCCACAACCTTATTTAGTAGGAAAAAGTTTTGGTTGTGTTGGGTATTTTTGTTTTAAATTTGATTATCTTATCAAAGTTGATGATATATTTCATCAAAGTTTATAAAACACATCATCTGCATAGTTTGGTCCATACAATTTTGCATGGTAGCTTCCCAATTTACAGTGTAATTTTTTAATTAAATCTGAATGCATCTTTAACAAAGGTACAAGATCAAGATTCCTTCAAGAACTGGTGATTACTAGAGAGCGTAACAAAGTAGAACCTGAGTTTTGGTTACAGCTTTACTATTGTAAAATTATAATTGCGTTTTGTGCCTCTTTTCCTGGAAAGTATGTGTTTCCTTCCTAAAAAGTAGTGAATGATAGTGGTCCTTTTTTTGAAAATGGATGTCCAGGAGAAAAGAACTGAAAGAGAGGCTTTTTAGATTTTTAAGACATCTGTGGCAAGTCATACTTAGCAGTACTTCCAACAGTACTGCTTCTTTCACATGGTGTACTGACACTATTCATTTAATTATTTATTTATATTTGAATGAGTAATTCTCTGTGAAGCTCTAACTTGTGAAGATATTTTATGCTGTGATCAAAGTTACTTAACGTCCTCTCCAATAAAATGAATGTGCATCAATTTCTTTAGAAACTACGACTTTGTATAGGTAATGGAACAGGCTTCTTTGATGCATTCAGAGATTGTAGTAAGCGAAGAATGGTGGAAAGTGAATTCTGTATCTTATGACTGCGTTGAAATACGATTACTTACAAAGGAGTAACATACCATGTAAGTTATGATGTGTACATAACTTGATTTTTAAAATATGAGTTGAGTTCCTACAGTAGAGATGATGGAATGTAGTCACCTCATCTAGTGGGAGATGAGATAGATGTAGTTGCTCCAGAAACCATGGAAGAAGCATAATGTAGTTGTTCTATTATGTTATTGTTTAGATTTTGGTTTTGTTGGGGTTTTGTTGGTTTTAATTTGATACAAACTTGGGGTTTGGTTTTCGTTGTGGTGGATTTTTTATTTCTTTTGGGTTTTTTTGCTTTGGTTTGCTGCTGTTTTGTGTAGGGTTGGTTCTGGTGTTTTTCTGTGGGGTTATTTTGGTCTGGGTTTGGGTTTTTTGCTTTTGTTCGGGCCTTTTTTTGTTTTACTTTGGATTTTTTGGTTGTGGGGTTCTGTCTTGTGGTTTGGAGGGGGTGTTTGTTGTTTTTTAATAGAAATGTCTAGGGCTTTTTCACCTTTTTTACTGAATGTCATTTGTCTCCTGGCAGTGGAATAGATTTTGTGAGTCATGCAAGTCACATCATGCCCATTTAGTTGACGGGAATGGGAGGCTTTTCTTGTTAATTTCCTTAAAATAAATTTTAAAAAATTAAAAAATCCTAATATCAGGCTATCCCCTTATTTAAGTGAAGAGTCCTACAGCTGTAGCTACTATTCATGATAAAAAGACTACCTGCTATACTGCTGTTAAAAGTTGATGGGATGTTAGTAAGGAAGTAGAGATATGGTCCTTAAACCTACAAATAAGGAAATCTGGCTTCTCAGTCTGAGATTGTGACATAGGAATTGTCAGTATTCTGTATATGATGAGTTTTTTTAATTAGAAATATTCAGCTTTTCAGAGGTATGGCAAATCATTTCAGCTATCAGCTTTATGAAATCACTATGTGCCATGTAGGTGGCCTGTGACATCAGTCTTGGGGCAATGGTGTCGTGCTTTGTCACATGTCAGTTACAAAAACCTTTGAGCTTATATTCTTCATAGAACTGTTTCTTACCTCCTATTTTAATACTGTAACACTAAATTTTAGTGCAAAGGTATTTTGTTTTTCAGAAATGAGCTTTTTAATATGTACATCTTTTTACTTTTCCTCACCATGTTCTTTTCAGATCTCATAATCTAAAATACTACGATTTTTCATAATAATGTCCAACCGCCTCTGGCTGATCACAGAGTCAATTATGAAAACACTTGTATTAGCTAGGTGATATACAGTTGTGCAGAGGGAAAAACTAGTCTTACTATAGGATATTTAAAACTCAGGAGGTATACTGTGAGCAAGTAGTGGCATAAGAATCCACGAAACCTGGAAAAGACTAGTACCCATGCTAAACTACTGTGATTAGAAAATTAATTTAAGCTTATACAAAATATTTGGAGGACTAGGGTTACAGTCTTCAGTTTAGACATGGAGGAAGAAATAAAAACTGAATAAAGCAATACTTAGTGAAGAACCATATGACAAGAAGCTATTTTGGGTAAATGACTTGTACTTAAAAGAAAAATGTGGTTTTAGTTTTGATAAATCCTGACCAATGAGAATCTTTTTTCAAGTTACTGTGGAGTGGCCTTAATGCTGTAAATAATCCTGTTGGGCCAAGTCCCAGTACTGTGCAGATGAGAAAAGGATGCAGGAAATTCTGTTGTTTACACATGTGTCTGTAACACTGAGTAGCAAGAGGAGCCCAGCAAACCCAGAGGGTAAGGGGTCTTAAGCTTGTGGGTTTACTGTTTAATTTTTGTATTTCTCTTCAGGGACAAAGTATGGATTACTATCATACTGATGGTAAGGAGGAAAACAATCTGAAATACCCAGCAAAAGTATTGACGATCAGAAAACAGTATTTGATGTGGTTAAGTTAGATCTAGCTAGATTTTTCGCTTCTGTTCTTTTCACTACTATTGGGTAGTATTAATTCTAACACCCCATTAAACATTACTTGTTTTTCAAATTAAGTAGGATCCTCACTTACCATAACCAGGTAAGTTTTAAAAATTTTGAAAGTAGTAGTTTGTTAAATGGTCTTTATTTTTGATTAAGAAATTAGTATAAATGCAGAAAATTCAAGGATTGTACTGTTCCAATACTGAAAAACTTTTTTTTTTTTAAATCACTATGTGAAATGCATCTACAATACAATAAACTGGCAAAGACTTGGTGGCTTTTAATCATTACTGGTATAATGAACATAAGTGTCATGAGAATGCTGTTATGAGTTCGCAGCAGTTCATATTGTAGGGTGGGATTTTTTTCTAGAAAGCAGTGTGACCGTGTGACAGTACAGACAGTATGAGACTGTATTATATCTCATTGCCAGTGAGAACCAAGAGTCAAATTTCAAAAGTAATGTTGATGAGTTTAATAAGTATGTATAACATATTGTACTAACAGGCCTCCTACTGATTATCCAGAGAGATGCATTTTGTCTTAGTTCTCACTGATTCTTACAACCATTTTGTGAAGTAGACTCTGCTTCTATTGCTAGAAGCCTAGTTTTTGTTTTAGATTACCTATGTTAGAAAACTTACTTTTTTTTTTTTTTAACTTTCTGAAAGCAATTCTTTGCAAAATCTAATGAAGATAAAAGGGTTTGGTATCATCAGTAGAAATATTTATATCACTCTGTTATGAAACCTCTCAGAGAATTCTGTGAAAAATGTGAAATAAGATGTCTGTCATTTTTATGTATTTGCATGTAGCCACTTTTTCCACCTTAAATATAAAGTATTAATGTTAACTTCAGGCAGATCTGAGAAATGAATAATTAGAAAAAGAATACCATAAAGCAGCTGGTAATGAGCTTAAAACACTGTCACTGACTTCAGCATGAAGGGGTAGGTCTTGGAATCATTTAAAGTGTACAAATTTGATATTCTAATGACAATTACCTTTCTATGATGGAGGTATCCCAAGCAAACTGTGTGTGGAAACAGCAGTTTTAAGGGAAGTCCCATGGAAAACAGAGCTAAAAGTACTTTATTTTCATTTACATTAAACTGTATTTTAGGAAAATGGAAAAAAATGCAAGAAAGAATAACACACACTGATTAATATTGAAATCCTCCATTTAAATTTGTGTGTTTGTTTTCCTAACACGGATTGATTCATAACTCATATTCCTGTAAATTTTCAGTGTGCATTCTCTTTAATGATTGTCTATTCTTTAGCTCCATTGTTCCTGCTCTTCGCTTCCTTCTCAGCTTTGAATCTTCCACTCTGTTTAACTCAGTGAGTTTGTAAGGGCTGCTTTAATATCAAAGATTTTTCTGCATTCCCAAAACAGATCTTAATTTCAGTTACAATTACGTCTGGTAAGCTTCTATATAACTAGCAAAATAGGCAAATTAGCTTCCAAAGAACACGTTTATTGTTATTAATAATCTGTTCCATTTGTAGGGACCCTTATTGGGCTTTGCTGTTCCAAGTTCTTAGAACCCCCCCTTTTCTCCCATATATCTTTTAATACAGTATTAACAGGATTGTACAACAGAGATTTACTTTTTGTTTAACTCACATTACATAAAGATGTATCAATGTCTAGAAACTACATTAACAGGTATTAATTTCCTCTTAAGGCTGCTAGAAACCATATTCCACATTCCTTTGGAAAAGCAGGTCTCTACGCAAAGGGAATTTCTCTCCTATTCCCTTTTTTGTCCATACAATAATCTTTCCTTGACTGTTTTATTGTGAAAATGATCCTTCCTGAATAGCTTGATTCTCTGCTTATGCTGATTTGAATAATCTAGGTCTAATTTACATTAGGTTAAATGAGACAGATTTTATGCCAAATCCATTCATATTTAATGTCAATCACATTACTGGAGGAATGAAAGCTCTTATTGTTTTGATTATTTTTTTAAATGTATTTTCAGTTGACATGAAGGTTTCTCCATAACTTTCATAAGTATCCATGTTGGCAATAGGATGCCAACTTCCCTTCTGTTTGAAGGACAATATTCAAAAGAAAATATGCAGATGGAGCCAGGCTGAGTAACCATTACTTACACAATTAATTTCTTCTCTTTTGGTGGGACTACTCATTAGTCTACTGTGGGCACTGAGAGAATAAATAGAGATGCTTCTCTATGCATTTAAGTGACCTCTAGGATACAGCACATAGTATTTTGTGGATTATTTTATGTGACCACTCTAGTAACTGTAGAACCATGGCTTATGTGACATATTTGAATTATTTCTTAAGTACATTTCCCTCAAAGAAGACTTAGTGGAGTTAGAGTCATCACAGGGTGCTATTTTACAGCGTTAAATCCCACAAAGGAGTCCTTGATGGTGTTAAAATACTGCAGTCATTAAGGACAGTTAAAAATAATTACATATAAATGTCCAAGAAGTAATCTTTTTTAAAGAATATACTTTAAAGACTTAATTATAGAAGAAATGGCTTGTAAAACTCTTCTGATAAAACCGAGTGCATCTCTGCACAACAGAATTGTTAATTCTGATGCAACTGTATCAAAGTAGTTGAACAAGCCAAAGGGATAGGCTCTGACCCAGAGAAAACAAAATATTCATGAGCATTCTTACTTGTCTGCTTATGTGGGTGGGAAAATCACTTGTTTCCAGACTGATTCTGAGTAGCATTTTGAAGAAAAATTATTTTGTGTCTGAATAAGCACTGGAATGTTTTATGTCTTGGTCTGAAACAATGCATCAGAGATCTGTGATTAATTTTCCTTACTCCCAGTGTTATGAAAGTGCTTTTGAAAGTGGGTCATGTTTTCAATAGAGAAAGGTCATAAATTATTTCAACTATAACAAGTCAATTCTTAATCTCTCATATCATAAAACATATGATTTTACAATATTTTCAAGAATTTTAAAAAATTGAAGACTTTCTCAGAATATAAGCAGGGATTAAAAACTTAACTTTTTCAGGGATATACCTTTACGTCTTCACACACTGAAAACAATAAAAAGAAAAACCCAGACTCCTCAGTGTTTTGTTAATATGCAAAAAAAGTGAAGCTATCCAGTTTAAAGTCACTTTCCAACCGAGTAACATACAAAAAGTTGTTATAAATGTGGTGTAAACACTAGAAAATAAACTTGAGATGATTTTTGTGTAAGTAATGAAGCTTCTATATACATTTAAGTGACCTCTGCTCTTTGGATGGATGGGTTTTAGCATTGTGTCTGTCCTAATTCTTGTTCAGTGAAGTGCTCATCAGAATGGTCTGTCTTTAGTTGCCCTTTTCAACTTCCTCTTGAAACTGAAAGGAGTAATAGAATCACAGAATCGTTAGGGTTGGGAGGCACCTCAAAGATCATCAAGTTCCAAACCCCCGGCCATGGGCAGCAACACCCTCCACCAGACTAGGTTGCCCAAAGCCCCATCCAACCTGGCCTTGAACATTTCCAGGGATGGGGCCTCCACAGTTTAGTCCAGCCGACCTGATCTGTAACCCAATGTGAAAAAAACCCCCACAGATCTTTGAAGTCCTCAGTGCCATTTGGGAGTAGCTGAGCATCTTAAATGTTGGCTGTACCCAATAAGAACTTACAGACGCTCCCACAAAGACATTAATTCGGCTTTTAAAAATAAATAAAACATTAAATAATAGACTGCTCACCTTATTAATGGCTGAGAAAGGAACTGACTTGATACAATGGTCTTTGGTCTGAATAGTGTACTGTAAGCTTATTTAAAGCTTACTTGCATGTATTTATGTTTTGGATATCTTAGACTGCTTAAGAGACACCTTGGATGAAAATGAACAGCTGAATGAAATGGGTTTAGCTTTTTTTTCTTTGACTTTAACTTAAAATTGGCTTTAATGCTTGCAAATTTTTAAAATGTCTTCTAAAACCAGTTATGAATTGCTCTGTCTCAAAGGCATATCTAACCTTGTGGATGATGTATGTCTGGATGTTATTCCCATGCATTTCTGGAGTCTTCTCTCTTTCTGGAAAGTTCTGAGTAAATCCATGAAAGATACTCTTCTATGTCAGCCTCCAAAGATATCCTTATATTGGTCATTGCAGGCTGTCAGTCAAAGAGCGGTCTGTCAGTATAAGCAAGATAATGCGTATGTGTACTGGCTGAGCTGCATATCCTGTAATAACGTGCTGACAGCTCTGGTTGTGTGGAGTCTTCTGAGATTCTCTGTTGTTAACTGATAACTGGTGGAGTCGCAACTGAGCCAAGCAGTGTAAGAAGCTACCTACTTAGCCTAAATTTCCTCAGCAAAGGGTCTATGACACCTGTAGCACTGCTGTTCATTTCAGTGCAAGGTAGAAAATGTTTGTCGTGTTAGACACTCACTGAAACTTACCTATTCTTTGTTCAGTGGAAACAGAGGAGGAAGGCTCATACACTTGGTTATGCTTTGCCTCAGCTGTGGAACTGCTAAAAAAAAAATTGGAAACCCTTTTTATGTGATTAAGAGCATATCTTATTGTGTCTGAAGAAAAAATCCTAGGTGTTTTCAGAAATCACACAGTGTTCATGGCATAAGCATTTAAAAAAGATAGTGTTTCAGTATACTGGACTAATATTAACTAATGTGAACCTTATTCTTCTGAAGCAATTACCTGGTTCAAGTTAAAGAACAGATTACTATTGTTCCAAAAAATGTCTCTATGCTATTCAGGAAATGCCTATTAGAACAGACCTTTAACTGATATGAATTCATTTGTATGAATTAATATTGCCTTAGTTTAAATACACTCTGAGTTTGGTATGAGTTGAAGTTATCATTCAGATTATTATTCATAGCCTGTCTTTCATAACAATCATACAGAGCGTCGTTCAGACAATAAAGGTATCCCATGGTAGATTGACAATCTACACATAGAATCAATGAGATTAGAACTCAGCTGAGTCAACTCCTTGCTGACTTCCAGAAGTTTACACTGGGATTTGTAAACCTGTTTGTATGTTGGTTACCCTGAAAAGATCTAAAACTTTGACAGTTCATACTTATCCTAATTACATAGGAAGTTGATTTTGACTCTTTTTTTCATTGATCATATCCTAATATAGAGTGATAAGTAACCTCAAAGGGGGGCCAGCCAAGCAAACTGTTGTGTTTCAGATGCCACATCTAGTTAAATTGGGTTAAGCTTGTCTTGGCTTCTGCTTAATACTTAGTTCTATTTGAGACTGTCTGGGAAAGTTGTTCATGTCACACACACACTCCCCTCCCCTTGCATGATCTGATTATACAACTTATTTTTTCAAGCATAGTGGCTGAGAAATGAGTATCAATTCTACAGACTTGAATGTATAAAAATTATGGTTGAAATATTATGAAGGCTTGTAATCAAACAAAACATTCTTGGGGAAACTAAGTTACTGTAAATTATGTTTAAAGCAGTACTTCAGAGCTTCTTTTGGCCTTATGGGTAGTAAATGACAACATATGTATGTACAAATATTTATGTTACCCATATTTAACCCTAAGGATTTGAATACAACTTCAAAGACATGAAGAAACATCAGTATGTCTATGTAAAAGATCTTGGAATATATTGCAAAGATATGTAATGTCTTGTGTTAACCAGTAGACCTAAATCAGAATGAGTATACAATACTGGTTCTCATCTTGAAGCCATATCATATCCAAACTGCTTGCGGTTTATTGAAAGTGACAGCCAAAGAAGAAGAGGAAAAGTAGAATTTCTTTAGTCTTAACTTATGGTAATCTGTGGCTACCTTCCAAGTTGTCCTTGTTATGAATGCATATATATACAGTACGTATAGAGTCTTTATAATATTCTATAAAAATATGTTCATATGTTTAAAAAGAAATTGGAACAGTGAACAGGATTTTATTTTAAAATGAATATTTATACATGGGGAGAAAATGATAAAAGGAAAAGTAGTACATCGGACTGCAGAGAAGTGTACCAAGTTCTCTTCTGGTGCATCCTTTTACAAAGAGAATTACAGCATTTCATTTACAGGAAGGACCTCTAAAACCACCATTGGCAACAAAAATGTAAGATATACTGGGAAAGAATTCTTGTCCGAAGTTACTGCTTTTAATTGTTGACACCTTATGTCTTACTGTAACTTAAAAGAACAAAGTCTCTTTACCTAGGGGTGTGTTTATTCTGCAGAAAGAAAATAATGCTCAATTCTTAAAAGCTTTTATTCAGGCTTTTTTGACCACTTTTGTGGTTGAACTCTCCTACTAACATAGAAAGTTTCCACTGTATTTTACAGAAGCAATTCACACATTGAGAGAAATACATAATACCTCATGGTTACAGGAATCACAGTAAAGTAATTGCTTCAATAAAAGCGTCACTCCAAATATAAAATTTTGTGGAACTTTATGGAGAATTATGTTTCCTGCAAGTCACTAATTGTTGCTGTTACAGGTATATGTTTTCTGGATTCTTTCCACCTGTGCTTAGAATTGACCTTCAGCCTGGGAAGTATCTGGGAATACTTGAGTATCTTGTTCACCACTTTCTTCACACACAGTGCTCTGCATGTTCACAGTTTCTGTTGGCAGAACAGGTTTATGGGGATAAAGCCAAGGTTTATACACATTCTTCTTTCTTCTTTTCCTTGGTGCCTTACAGCGGTGCCTTTCCAATTTGCTGTATCAGGGCCCACTGCACAGTGGAAGTAAGACTGTTCGCATCTAATTCAATTAGCTGAGAAAGTGATGAAGAAGGACAGAAAAAAAAGTTCTGTGGCATTTTATCTCTATAAGAAGCCAAGTGCATCCCTGAGAATAAGTATTAGACATGCATCATAGATCTATTCTCAGAAAGGAACAGAAATGTCTGAAGATGAGAAAGGGTAATCTTTTATAGGGATTTGTCTGGTAGAGCTGAACAAACAATCTAGCTGCCCTCCAACCTGAAGAAAAAGTATGTGAAATATAATGTAACAGTACTATTACAGAGTTCTGTATTGCAGTACTTACTGGATTGAACTTTTCTTAAAATTTTGCTCATGTTTAACTAATTAAATCTCTGGTTTTGCATACATCCAGTGTCTGTCTTGCCGGTTGCTACTTGATTCCAAAGTAGCCAAGTATGAAATTATTCCAAACTTTAAACTCATTTACAGATTTAAGCATTATCTGGAGTGTGTGGTGTTCTTTTGAACATCTCTTGCTTTCTGCAAACTTATTTTAAGAACATCACTTTTCTTTGTATATCAGCGTTTCTGTTCCTCTGTCTCCTGGAAACAAGAAGCAGAGACTTGCAGTAATAGAAGTGTGAAAGTTATACAGTTCACAGTTAAATTTTATGTTGTTAATATGCAATCAGGTTTCATATCTCAAGATATTTTAAAGCTACATTTCTATCTAGAATATATGCATTTGATGCATGGATGAGAGTGTGTAGACCCTGATATCTATTACAGAAGCAATATAAAAATAATCCCATAAAATGACCAAATTCTTTGCAAATTAGACATTTTCAAGAGTGGATTGTAGCAGTCTTAAATATGTCAGTGTTAACTGTTGCATGCTTTGTGGCTTGCTTATTTGTTTCTTCTTTGTTTTATTTCTGGAAGCAAGAAAAATCCAAGAAAACTTATTAATCCCCTTGAAACATAAGATAAATTGGCATGTTTTTTGAAGCAGATAGTCTGAGTTTACATTTCAATCATTGTAGTAAAAATTAATTAAATGGGAATGTAGTTAGGAGAAAATAATTTCCATATGTTGCTGAATTCTTAAGGAGACACAATGTTTTCTGTAGCTGTGTGAGGGAATTCTGATGCTAATATGTATAATGGAATATCAAGATTTGGTTATTTAGAAGATATTCCTATATTCTTCCTATTAAAAGTTATTGACATTATAAAATTACTTGACTTTTAATTAGCTGAAATTAACTTTAAGTTGCAGAAGTAAAAAATGTGGATATAATGTACAGTTCTTAACAGCAATGCAGAATTGCTGCTTCTAAGGCAGTCCGGTGTTGTCACAAAATGGGCTTATTTCTTATGGCATTTCTCTACTTGCATGGTTTTGTGAACCATTTGGGTAACAGTTATGTACTCAGAGATTCAAAATTCATGATCCTGATTTCTTCTTGTTTCCTGGCTGTTATGGCAAGGCTGTTAAAACTGGGAGAAGCAGGCGTGCACAGCTCCTGTGAAATCACACTGCTCAGAGAATGATGATGGAATGACTGAGGTTAGAAGGGACCAATAGATACCATCTAATCCAGCCTCCTGCTCAGATCAGACTGCTCAGGGCTTCTGTATATTATGCCTTTGTTTCTAAAGAATTGCTGTCAGACCAGGTATTTTAATTTCTCTGAACTGGGCAGGAAGACTTCCATTTGTAATTGTAAATCTTATTCCAAAGGATTGGAGTAGCTTATGGGGAGGGATAGCAAGTGAGGGTAAACTGGCAATGCCACTGGTGTGCCCAGCCTGAGGGTTGGTCAGGGCTATTTCACTTTTTTTTGTGAGGTTATAAATTATATATACATAATTTTACACTACATGTCTTCATGTGAATTATGAAAACCTTCAGGAGAAACAAGCTACTATGAACAATAGAAAGAATTCCTTCTCTGGAGTCAGAGAATTTTTGTTTCTTACCATGAATACTGGAATATCAAGTATCAGTATACTGAGTATTGTTCTATAGTGTAAAATGCTTACTTAAGTGTTATGGTGATTGCTTTACTGTTCTTTGGTTTCTGGATAATCCAGTCTTGATTCTAACTAAATCAGGAAAAGATTCGTCTATTCCCGAGTACTCCTTTCACTTACTATTCGCTCTGTGGTTTATTGCCTTTCAGTCACTATCTTTAATGTGCTCATCCTTTACCTTTTCTCCTGAGAATCTAGTTATACAGGGACTGCTAAGATAATAATACAATTTCTGGGGGTACTGCAGAAAAACCTTGTCTGTCACAATATTTTATATGGTAGTAAAATGCAATTTTCCCTACAAAACTACTGTTTTCTTGAAGTTGCTTTCTGATTTTGAACTTTTTAGACTTGATAGAGTAGTTAACAAACTTTGTATCTGGACTTTTCGATAGAAGGCCAAGCTGAAACTTGGGTCTCTTTTTTTGCCTTCTCTCTCTTTCTGTCATATTATTCCCCCTCATAATCTAGCGGTGATCAACTCAGAAGTGGGATCTGACTCCAATTTTGCACAGATTCTACTAACAAGTGCTTACTTACATTTGGTCCTACCCTTTTTATTGCCTCTGGAATTTTTTAACCTCCCCTGACATAAAATTTCTTTATTTTTCAAGGCAAAGGTGTTTGTATCACAGGGAAATAATGAGGAAATTAGTGATATTCAGTTTTCCCAAGATTTTATATCTGGTCAGATCTATAGGAAATGTATAGGATTTTACTCAGCACTTGCATCTTTACTCATTCTCAGCCATTCAAACTATTTTGGGTTTATTTTTCCTCAGTTTTATCTTTGATTTTGAGGGTTTCTTTTAATAAAACATCTGAGTTTTAATCCTTCCCTTTAGGAACTTTGAAAATTAAAGAACATTGAAATTAAGATTTAGACGTGTGATTCTCTTACACTTCAAAAGTCCAGGCTGAAGATAGGTTACAGAAAGAAGATGAAGTTGCATAATTTTTATCTTTTTTGTCAGGACATTAATGAATTGTGGCTGTGACTTCATTTGGTCTCAAAGACACACTTAACAAACCATATTTTCCAAATTGTTGTGGTTTCTTTCAGGCACTTTGCAGGTTTCATAAGTGGACCAAAAATCCCAAAACCAAAACCTCACAAACCCATGAACATCTCTGTTTGTGAAGTTAGAAACATAACTTTATATTTTATGATTTTCACAGCATAAGTGTTTTTAGTTACCACACATGAGAAGTAAATAAAGCAGGTTTTGGAAATAAGTTAGTTTTGTATTGATATTTTGATATTAAAAGGAATGTAGCTAGAGAATTGTAAACAGGGAAATAAATTTTCATATAACTCCTAACAGGAAGTAAATAATTTGCATTTTTTGTCTCTTCAGGACATTTTTTGGCTGATTTTTAGTAATGACACATGTAAGAAATATAATGTTTGGAAATGGCATAAACAACTTTAAAATATATCATATGGTTTAATATTGTTATGTTTTATAGCTGTGGAAAAAATAAACAGAATGATCTTTGGCTGTGCATTGTAAAGTCTTGAAATCACAATCTCTTAATTTCCAATTCTAAACGAACAATTTTCTTAACTTGCTAAAAGAGACCATGATCAGACCCAGACTATGAATGTATGATAATCTGCATATGTTGTCATGATCTGTTTGGATCTCTTAACTTTACAGCACAATGTACTCTGTAAATTGAACTTTATTTTATGATCTCATTAAAAACAAAACAAAAAAAAACCAAAAAACCAACAAACCAAGCACCATAAAAAACCCCTCCTCCCTAAGAAACCCCACCAAAACATACAAAGACATCAAACAATGGCTTAGTCATCTTTGTACAAACTAGTCCAACACATAAATTCACTAATTTATTATTTCATTAGTTCATGAACTCTCAAGCTTACAAGTTCTCTAATTTGTAATTTGTCTATGAGCAAAATAGTTACTGAGCTGATGATGAGAGTGCTCATTCTTCCTCCTCTGCCATGCTGGAGGTGTCCCCTGTGTCACACTGGCAAGCACAAAAACCTCATCGATCCAGCTGCTTTTGGGGCTTCTTCAGAAACTGAAGGGGTAAGCTGGCAGATGTATACTTTTCAGCTCAGAAGTTTGGTCTATAGCATTTCCATGAGTTAGCAAGTTTTGAAGAAACTGCTTGGCGGTTACCCTGCAAGGAGGCAGGAGGTGATGGCTGCGAGTGATATCAGCCCTTACCTCTCCCTGTCCACTGTGTCCTATGTACATGTTGCTCTCGCTTTGACCCAATGGCACTGCTGGTGTAGTAGTCCATTGCATTGGTCTCCTGTCCGATCACTTTGATGTTGGTGGAAGATCCTTTGGACAACATTTGAACCACACCAACCTTTCATGCTTTATTCTTAAAATGTTATCCATTATGAGACTGTATTTCTCTGGGTAAGGGGAAAGTAGCAAACCATTGGCTTAAAGCAGCAACATTTATCAGACCAGTGCTAGCTTAGGCAGGTTGCACATTCCCTGTACTACTATTTCTACTTCTGTAAGGATGACTTTCCACTCTCCAGGTGTTATTTCTAAGGGATCAATATAATCTTCATGCCAAGTTTCACAGATTAATTTACCTTCCCTGAGGTTGGTGAAATGGTAGTGGTGGGCTATGCTGTGTTTTCCAAAAATGACTACAATTGTTTTGCCAGAGATTTTGCCACTAAGGCATCCTTTCTTCAGAGACTGTTGAAATAAATATCCCAGTGTATCCAAGCAATTTCTGTGCAAAGGTACTTGTTCTGCCTCTGAGTTTTGTGCTACATTTATTCTAACCAAATGTTCAGCCACCTGACTCTGTGTTGCTTCAGGATTTTTAGGTTTTGGTGACTGGATACATTTCTATGGACATGTTCTTAGATTGAGCTATATCGTAATCACTTTCAGTGTGGTGGTTTTTCCCCCATACATTTCTACTATTTACTTGTCAATATTTTTCCAACCAATTATCTAGCCACTGGGTGGCACCCCCAAAGATAATGGCTTAGTAGTTAAAAATCAGTTTTACAACAGGAATAGACACACACACCTTGATCTCCTTTTCTTGAGTTCATGGCTCAGTTGTTAGCAGCCCTATGTAAACAGCCAAATTTTCAGAAAGTGACACTCAGTCACTTCTTATATTCATCCCATAATGAGCCCATCACCCCTGTCAATCTTCTCCAAGCCTTCTTCCTTTGTAGAAGTTTGTTGATTGAAGGGGCAGCTGCAGCAACATCATGGAAAGTTCTGACTTTTCAGTAGCACTTAACAAAAGCATAAGTGCCATTTTAATGGTTCATTTTGTCCTATTACATTTATAGATTAGGCCAAAGAAAATTAACTGCCTTAATCTGAAGCAGGTATTTTCTGTAAAGATACAAGATCCCTTTAAAAAAAATGTTTGCCTGAGATATTCATAATTAAGAGGCTAGTAACTAAAGATCAAATCATGCAATTAGTAAAAGGATGTTGAAATATTATCTGCAAGTTGCCGACCTAGCTACTGAACTCACTGAAAAAACTGAGTTCAGTGAGCAGGTATTAATGTGGGGGTAGTGTAATAATGCTTTTCTCTCCTGGTAATTTTGTTAACTGTGCCACCAAGGGTTAATACATTTCTCTTTGCCCGTAACAATAATAGCCTGTAATAATAAATAAAAATATTCTTCTTTTTCTAACTTTTGTTTATAATTATTAGGCAGATAAGCAAAAGTTGCAATATAATGAAATGAATATGGTTTAGAGCCATCTTTGTATTGTTTGCCAAATACCTGCACCTTATTTTTCTCTGACAACTAGCAGATCCTCTCTCTCTTTCTCCTATACTATCCCTACCTCACTCATGTGATACAATGAATGTTGTTTCCTGTGTTTTGTGCATACTTATTTTAGACTAATCAGCTAAGAAAAACTACTCTAAAAGGGACTCTATGTTATTTCTTATCCCTGAATTGTTAACAGTGGACTATCAGGAGGAGGTTTCACTGGACAGAAAGTTCTCACTTTCATCCAGTTCCCAAACTTCAACTTACCTTTCCATCCAATTATCTCTTATTAAGAAATTATGCTCACTGAAGTCCTAATGCTGTGATAGCTAGTCTGCTGCTGCAAACTCAAGATAGCACCTTTAAAGCTAACTGCAGACAGTACTTTTTTCTTCCTTAGTTTTCAGGCTGGTGAAATTTCTGATAGTTAGAAGTCTATGTCTGTAATGATATTAGCACATAGCTTTCTTTTCTTAGCTATCTTTAACATACATCTTACAAATTATTCTTGCTCTGCCTGGAACAGTTTGGCAATATTCTATGTGAGAATTTTCAAAGTGCAATGTAAATAAGTGACATTTTACAGTTAATTACTTTTCTATGAGGTGGCCATATAACAGAGAAGAGATTTTTATTATTTTTTTTAATATAACTGTAACTACAGGGATGATTAAAGATTCAGTATCAACTGATTCAGTATTATAATGGTCTTCAGTTAAACTTTTCATTATTGTTATTATTATTGTTATTAATATTGCAGCAGTGCACTATTTTTCTGGAATTATGAGGTTGTGAACATTTCAGACATTTTTATAATAATCAATACTTTTTTAAAATTTTTTCAAAAAACTTTGCTTCCTTTCAGGAGTGATATTTTAGTCTATTTCTTTTAAAATAGATACAAGCGCTAGTCTTGATTGTTCACAGTTAAAATAGAATTCCTATTGCCGTTTTTGTCAGAGTTTCTCTACAGCTCTGTAGCAACAGAATTGCTCTCTTCATATGTGGATATGAAACTGGATGCAGAAGACTATTCAACCTTGATGCTATTCGCCTTGTGTTTGGACACTTAGTCTCCCGATCAAATGAAAATATTCATTAAAAATGTCTGCAGAAAACATAAACATTGCATTAAAATGTCAATTTCTAGACATTCTCGGATTTTTCTGGAAAATAATTAAAAAATGTTTGGAAATATTACAATGATGTGTAGCAGTTTAAATAGTAGTTCATTTGCTTTCCTCACCCATGTCTGTAGAGGTTGACTAACCTGACGTCTAGGATTGATATAATGGATCAGCATGATACATTGTAGCTTTTTCCCAAGGAAGGAAGTTTGTAGGTAAAAACTCGCTTTAGGCAGAAAAAGGTTCTGGCCCAAGCCTTTTAAACATAGGAGAGCAAATTTACTCTAGTCATCCCTGAAAAATATTCTTCTCTTTCTGTTTCATGCAATATTCTCACAAAAGTAAAATACTGTGTTTTGTATGTTATCTTGTATACAATGCATAGATTGTTTTGTTCTCAAACAAATGGCTGTTGGTCCTTGGATATTCCTTAAGTAATTCTACTAGCTATATAAACTGAATTCAGTTCTGTGATGCTGTCAAAAGGGATGCTTTCCTTCCGCCTCATATTTCCATGCCACATTTTGTGGAAACACTAGGTTTCATGTGGCCATTAATGAAATATGAGGGCTCTGATGAAGCTGAAAAATTACTAGCTGTGAATGTTGCATCTCTTTGATCTGATTATTTAACTGCTTTTACTAAGAGGAAGAAATATCTAGTCAAGAATGTGTAGATGCATGTGTGAGAAAGGACAGACTGTCACTTCAGCAGCAGTGCAGCACAGTACTTCTGCAAAGCAGAAAATCCTACTTTCATTAATGCCAGTGAGGAAACTTTTACTTCAGTTAAACCCAAGCTGTATGCAGAAGACTTGTGGATGTTTCACAATATGATGAAATGGAAACTGAACAAAGTAAAAACAGTAGTGTGGTTAGGTTTTTTTCTTGAGCTTATTATTAAATCAATAAAATCAGAACAAGTCATGAGTCATGTTTCCCACATTCTATATACTCATGTTCTCTCTTGTTTTAAATGTCATGTTAAATTACAAAGTATTTCTTAAATTAAGAAGCCATCATTGTGCCTTGCTGACTAACAAAAAATAAATCTAAAAGATTTCAAACAAATATTACACTTTTGTACACCTCTATTGTTTTTAGTAAATGATAAAACTTCTAAGATAAATTGCATAGAAAAAATTCAATGGGTGAAATAGAGATCTGGAAATCTTTCTCTGAATCATGGGCTCTAGTTACCTTTTGTTCTTTTATTTTTGAGTATTTGACTTCATCACTTCCTCTGTGCTTCACTGATAATATTTGATTGTCTACATTTTGTGCAGAGGAGACAAAATGAGACAATCTCATAAGTCCATAAGCAATGAAAGAGGATAATTATTTGCAAATATAGCAGGGTGAAAACAGGCTACCTGACTACAGAAAGTTTGCATGTGTTTGTAGGTAGTGATACACTAAGATACTCAAAATTGTATTTCCAATACAACAATCACAGATTCAGGCGTAGACCCTTCAGTGCTGTCCTTCTATTTAAAAAAAAAATTAAAATTTGCACATGTAGCAATAACAGTTCATCATTCTTTAGGCAGTGTTTTCAATAATTGTTTCAAACGGTAAATTATCTTTGTTTTACAAGTAGGGACATTTAAGCTTGTATTAATGATTTGCTGTTTGACTGACTTCTGTCAAAGGGAAGACCAAAGACAAAGTCTGTTGTTCTAGTCATTAACCTACTGTATCTACTTCATCAACATTTAAGATGCTAAATTATTGTCTGTCTTTGTCTTTTTTTAGGAGAAAAATTAGATTATGAATCAAAACATGAATTTAGACTCCATTCAGAAACTAATGGAAGAGACACAGGTTTTTGGGACCCAAACAAGACAACCTTATAAATTAGCTGGAGGTTGCCAACCAGGTGGCCATGTGTGTAACTCAAATATGCCATCTCAAACTTTCTACACATATTCATCTCATTACCCATGTATGCATATGAATTACAGCAGTGATTGGGAAATTTTTGAAGCAGTAAGAATTCGGGAACTGGAAGAAGTCAAAGCCAGAGCTGCCCAAATGGAGAAGACCATGCGCTGGTGGTCAGATTGTACCGCTAACTGGAGGGAGAAATGGAGCAAAGTTAGAGGAGAAAGAAATAAAGCCCAAGAGGAAGCAAGACAATTGAAAATCAAATTAGACATTGTTGTAAAAGAACTGAGTATGCTTAAAAAAATAAATCAAGATTTAGTAAGTGAGAAGGAAAACTTAGGAAATGTAACTGCTTTGAAAACAGAATTCAGTTGCTTGGAGTTATCTTATATTAAGAAAGACCTAAATAAGTTAACATTTCTGGAACAAGAATCTGTGAAAGAACTGAGCAAAACTAGCAAGACTCCTGGGGCAGAAGACACAAAGAAGGTAAAGAATGGATAATTTTTTTTAATTAATGAAGAAGTGGGAGTTTATGGATGTATATTTAGAAATCGGATGAGTTCCGGATTTTGACCAAAATGTCACCTGATCCTTAGCCTTTAAATACAATTCATCAGAGGTAATAAAATTAAATACATTTCTAAAGTAAACTATTGTTTACTTTATTATTTTTTTTCTAAATGTTATTAGTTTTGCTTATGTTTTGTATGCAAAACACGTATCTTCAAATTAGATCTTACAGTGCTTTTGTTTTCTGAATGAGATCCAAATTGATGTGTTACACAGGAAGCTCTTCCTCATACAAAACTTGTATAAGTCCAACACCTACTTCAACATGGTTTACATTAGAAGTTTAAGGGTTCTCAATGTACAGTTTCTCAATATATTATTTGTATGCATAAATTGCATTCCTAATTTTTTAGTTCCAGGATTCTGTCTTCACTGTAGTTATAGCCAGCTAATGATAATTGGAATCTATTTCTATAGTAAAGATAGATTAGTAATATTTTACGTATCATAGAATCATTACAGTTGGAAGAGACCTCAAGGATCATCTAGTCCAACTGTCCCCCCACCACCTATTACCCACTAAACCGTGTCCTTAAGTACCACATCCAACCTTTCTTTAAACACCTGCAGGGACGGGGACTCCACCACCTCCCTGGGCAACCCATTCCAATGCCTGATCACTGTTTCTGAGAAGAAATTTCTCCTAATCTCCAATCTAAACCTCCCCTGGTGCAACTTGCAGCCATTTCCCCTAGTCCTGTCACTAGTTATCTGTGAGAAGAGGCCGACCCCCAGCTCGCCACAACTTCCTTTCAGGTAGTTGTAGAGGGCAATGAGGTCTCCCCTGAGCCTCCTCTTCTCCAGACTAAACAAGCCCATGAAACTTGTCATGACAGAAGGTTTGAGGCATGTCACAAAATGACAGTGATCCAACCACAATGACTTTTTTTTGGCATATTCTATCCACATACAATGCAGCTATACAAGATGTCAGGTTGCCCAGGAAGGTGGTGGAGTCACCATCCCTGGTTGTGTTTAAAGAAAGGTTGGATGTGGTACTTAAGGACGTGTTTTAGTGGGTAACCGTAGCGGGATGGTTGGACTTAGATGATTCTTGAGGTCTCTTCCAACCTTAATGAATCTGTGATTCCATGTTACTTATTCCCTTTCTTCTCCTACAAGATTAAAATTTCTAGAGAAACCTTGGTAGGCCCTACAGAAGTTATATTATCCTTTTTCCCTCATTTATGTTTTTCTTGGATGTCATATTTTTCTGGTTTTTTTCAGGATGTAGAGATAATCAAAGACCAAAGCACTCGCAATAAAAAAATCACTCCAAAGCCTCCTGATTTCTTTCCCAATGGACTTCCCAGCATCTATTTGGAACAATCTGAAGAAATTTTGGACAATACAGCTAAGACAACAGAGAATGATTTAATACATGTTTCCATCCTGCATTTGCATTTGGCTGAGATGCAGAAAATCTTACAGAAGGAAAGAGAGTAAGTGCAAAATATATCCTACTCAGGGAAATCTCTATTAAATATAAAGGCTTTTAAGACACTTTCTAAAATAGATAAGGTGATATTTGCATTTATAGCTCATATATTCTCATTTCTAAGCTTTATTAATTGTTAGTTACAGGGCTTTGATAAGAGTTTAGAGAGAAAATTCAGCATAAGAATTTTTGTTTCTTAATGGTATTGAGAATCAGTGTTTCCATGTTTGGAAATATTTCACAATAGTGTGTTAATTGTTTTTCTTGGCTTGTCTGTCATTTAAATAAGAAGTGTTCCATACGTAAGTGTTAAGAGTGTACAGTGAATTAAAAAATATAAAATTTTGTATCAATGCAGTGGTATCTAATGGGTGTTATTCTCAGTTCTTGGACTGCTTTGTACATAATAACAATTTTTCATATACTCTACCAGCAAACTTGGAATTAGTCTACCTTCCGAATGACTAAGGCCATTTTTGAATTAAAAGTGCAAGAATACAGCTGCAAAATTCTGTTAATTTTAACTTCTTCATCTGTGGTAAGGTCTATGTCAAAAGCAGCTAACAGAAAGAAAAACAGACATTGTACACTTATTGTATCATATTACATTTACCTCACATAAATAGTAAATGTTAATTTGGTGGCCTAAAAAAATTCATACATTGATTACATGCTATATGCTAGCATGTGAGTCTCTATGTGGGTAGGAATTCCATGATTTTTCATATAGGTAAACAATACTGAGCAAGATTGAATCACACCAAAAAGACTTTCCGAGTAAGCAGTATGTGATGTGTGATGGATGTAGTAGGAGACTTCAGGCACTACGTGACTGTAATTTCAAAATCAGCTGAAGTTAGTTAGAAAATGAAAAGAAAATTCCTCCTCTATTGTAAATACGATCAACAGTTTCAGTTCAGAGAGTCTGTAATGGTAAGCTATGATGAAGAATTTATTTCCTGTCAGCTTTTTTACATCTATATATAAAACTTTCTTTTTAGAAAGGGGTTAATTTTTCAACTCTTATTTTGTAATGATTTCTTAGACAAAATTTTTAAAAAAACATGGTTCTATCTCCTGGTTTTGTTTTTTTAGTTTTGTTGGGTTTCTTTTTTTTTTTTTTTATGTACCTCTGTAACCAATTTGTAACTGTACTTCAGAGAGACAGATTTTGCCATTTATCCCTGTATCCTGACTGCATATATGGTAATAATTTTACTGGTACACGGTAAGAACTGGGGCATGTCTACACCAAGCATTATATGACAGTGCCAAACTCAGGCAGCAAATGCTGACAGAGCAGTGATCTCCACATAATAGCGAGCATTGGTATAACAACTCCCTCTCTAGGTCACTTTGGTCAACGTTTCCTCTGTGCAAAGATGTTCTGTAAGCAGAATACATGCAACTGAAAAGTATGAAGCAATAATTTTTGGCAGTGCACACAATAAATCGCTAGGAATAATGTTGCTAAGATAAGTGTTAGCATAGTCACCAGTCTCTTGAGACACCCTATGAGTCTTTGTTGGACAGTGTCATCTGCCAGCTCAGAAAGGGTTGGTCTGCACTGCTTACTGGAATAGACTTATTTTGCTGAGTCTCCATCCTCAGGTTCCCAGTTTTTCCTCTTAGGGTTTTATACTTGGTCGTGTCAGTAGTTTTGCTCCTGGATCCTTGAGGCTGCTAATAATGACTATCTCAACAATCTCACCCATGTTTGCATTTTTACTTTTCTTATCTTGCATGGCTTTAGCCTAAGTACTTGCTTACAGCTTCTTCCTCATAACTTAGCAATTTTCTCAGTAAACTTGAGCCAAGGACACGCAGCTGTGCTGCATCAAAAGCAAGCTTGGATCACAGACAGCTTGAACCCCAAGGCCAAAGGTTACCTTGGCAGTCAGCATGATCTTACTCATTCAGCACTGGACTTCTCAGCAGTTTTCTCGTTTACATGCAGTACTCCAGAACTATGGTCACACTCTTTCCAGAGTCAAGTTAGCTCATGCAGATCCAGTATTTGGATTGTCCCTAGTTACCTGACTAATGTTTCCGTAAGATGTTTTGCTTCTTCACCCTGAGAGGACTGGTACTTCTTGCATTCTGTTTAGAGCTATCTTGAGTAGTGCCAATACACTCTTAAGTCATGGATCAGACTTTTGAAAATATAAAAAGAAAGGAACACTAAAAGAAACCTCAAAAACAGAGTTCAAAGTTTATGTTTTGACTTTCAGAGAACTTCAGGGTTGGATTTAAAATGTAAAATCACACATCAAAATCCTCTAGTAGGCACTATGGCTTATATAAAATACACATTTGAGGTCCCATTTATATGGGAATTAGAGACCTTATGAGTTGTTCACCACTTTAAAGAATCTTTTGCCTAAAATATCTATCTTAGTCATCTTTCAGATGGATAGTCTCATCTAAATGTCTTGTAGTTTAAAGATCTTAATTTGTTCCACTTTGAACTTAAAAGTATTTCTCTGATCTGAAACCAAAAGCCCACCAACTACACTAGTGATAATATTGAAGAGGAATTGCCTAGGACTTGATGGGTAGACTTAGGCAATGGACACAGGAGACTCCATCTGAGCATCAAGGAACACTTTTTTTCTGTGAGGCTGACCAAACACTGGCACAGATTGCCCAAAGGTTGTTGAGTCTGCATCCTTGGAGACATTCAAAAGCCGCCTGGACATGGTTCTCAGCAACCAGCTTTAGGTGATCCTGCTTGAGCAGGGTGGTTCAACCAAACAACCTTCAGAGGTCCCTTCCAAGGTCAACCATTTTGTGTAATTCTGTAAGCTAATTAGATAACAGGAAGTTACAATAGGTGTTTAAAAGATCCATTAAAAATGCTATGATCTTGATCTTTTGTTTAAGTAAAAATAAGCTGCTTCACTGATCTCTGCTATATTCTTTCTTCTATTTTGTTTTCGTTATTTAAGGAGCAAGCTATGTGGTCAGAATTATCTGTTTCATTTAGTAGCATCAGAGGGACCTGATCTCACTTAAGACATAGTGTAACTTAAAAGTAGTATCTTCTAAGTAAACACTGCGTACTGGCCATTCCTCTTTTTGTTTTCTGATTAGACTGTTTCTAAGGACTTTCAATGAATACAGTCAACAGACTGTATTCAAAGTATTTTACTGTCATCTTTCATGCTTTCACTTTCTACTGTATTAAACATCCCTCTTAGTATTATTTTTAGTTCCCTGATGAAGTCACGATACTGTTCCACCAAAATATCCCGTTACTTTAGAAAAAAAGCGATCAGTTGAAATGCACATCTTACGTTCTTTATATATGACAGAAGTCATCTTGCTCCACTTTGCTTTTTGAGTGATGGTGTTTATTACTGCAATGTTATGGGAGCCATAGGTGTTTACTAAGATAAGCTGTGCTATGTGCTATACCTATGCAGAAAAGAAAGATCCCTGTTTCAAGAGCATTATGTTAGTTGTAAAAGAAGAGAGAACAAGTTGATACTTCACTCAAGTTGATTGCTTCATTAATTAATGTCAATTGCTTCCAGGACCTGAGCCAGACCAGTCAGTAGGAACTCTTGGTATGCCTGAGCAAACCTGCACTATGCTGCATGTACATGCCCGAGACAAATCTCAGTACCCTGTGCCTTAATTCCTTGAAGTTAACGATGCTGTTGTGATGTATTTTAAACCAAATATTTTCAGAATGTAGTTATAGAGAACCTGGCAATAATATCTTCAGTAAAAAGGTTGACAAATTCCATTAGCCGCAGAATAGAAAAATAATTACTGTGGTGTTGCTTTCCGTGTTCTTGGAGCTGCAGCGGGGGACTTCAACTACTGGTCCTGGAGTCCGAGGACAAACACCTCACCTCTGAGGACTCTCACCTCGGGGCCAAGTGATCACAACATCAATATGATGGATGAACAAAATGGCGTTTATTAAACTGCGTCACAGGTTTATATACTCCCTTTATGGGATGTGGCCACTGTGGGGCTCTGTGCAGGCCATAGGGGTGTGCCTAAGCTCACCGTACAACGCGAGATCTTCTGAACGGGATTCCCTACACTGTGGCATACAATAGTTTCTTTAATTGTCAGAATTTTCTTTTCAACTGTTTCAATATTTTTCTCTTTTCTGGTATAATAGCCTTTCATCCCTCTGTTTTCACAGGGTTTATGTAATGTAAAATGTTCATCTCACAACATAATAGTACTTATGGGTTTTTACTGTTTTTCAGATTTTAGATTTCTTCAGTATCCTAAGCTTTACTCCTACTTTGATATATATATAGCCAATGGAATATTTCAGAATTTTAAACTGTGATTCAATTTCATAAAATGTTAGAAATATAATGTGAAAGCTTTTATTTGTAATTAAGAATGTTTTCTTTTACTTTTAATTACGTTCCCAATTATATTTTGTTGCAAAATTGCAAAATTATGCATAAACATTAGACAAATACAAAATGAAATTATGAAGGTAGAGGTATAAATTATGAGAAGTTCATTCTTGTCTTTGGAACTTAGCTAATAACATTTCCTGTGAACTGAGAAATGAGTTTTTAATTGGTCTCAAAGACAAGAACATCTGTAGTGCCTCTGCTGCTTCGTTTTTCTTTCATTATTTCCTGAATAGCTGAAAATATCTTAATTGTTTAGAAGAAGGGTAAATATCAATGTTCATTGTTTCAATAATATAGTATCTTTCTCCAAGGAATGATAGATTCTAATAATGGTTTGAGATGGAAGAGACCTTAAAGATCATCTAGTTCTAAACCCCCTGCCATGGGCAGGAACACCCTCCACTAGACCAGGTTGCTCAAAGTCTCATCCAGCCTGGCCTTGAACACTGCCAGGGATGGGGCCCCAGAGCTGGATGCAGTACTCCAGGTAGGGTCTCATGAGAGTGGAGTAGAGGGTGAAGAACACCTCCTCTTTCCGTGAAGAAGCTT
>VWZZ01002901.1:0-12945 GCA_013399095.1 Psophia crepitans
TATGATTCTATGATTCTATACTACTATAAAGTAGAATTAACCCTTTATTTTACAATATGTCACGATCAATTTGATTATTGTAAATTTCAGGAGCACTGTTTACCACTCCAAGAAAATCCTGCCATTATACCTTCCTTTGCACAGTAGCAGCAGTGACTCACTATTTTTGTTGGGAAGAATTGCAAATAAATTGATTCAAAAATAGATTGCACACCTTATTAAAATGGTTTTTGGAAAAAATATGACACACATTTATTACGTGCATTCTAGACTGTGATGGGGTCATAGTAGCCATTTATCTCTCTGGATCTAAAATTAAGGTATTGGTAAATTTATAAAAGAATTGTTCAGTATTTTTGTAATGAGTACAGCTTTGATTCTTTGTCCTGGTTTCAGCTGAGAGACAGTTAATTTTCTTCACAGTAGCCAGTATGGGGCTGTGTTTTGGGTTTGTGCTGGAAGCAGCGCTGATAGTGCAGAGATGTTTTTGCTGTTGCTGAGCAATGCTTACACAGAGCCAAGGCCTTTGCAGCTTCTCGCCCCGCCCCGCCGGCGGGATGGCTGGAGGTGCGCGGGAAGTTGGGAGGGGACAGACAGGGCAGCTGACCCAAGCTGACCAAAGGGATATTCCATACCATATGACGTCATACTCGGTTTATAAGAGGCTTGGGAGGAAGAAGAAGGGAGGGGCAGCGACGTTCGGAGTGATGGCATTTGTCTTCCCAAGTAACCATTATGCGTGATGGAGCCCTGCTGTCCTGGGGATGGCTGAACCCCTGCCTGCCATGGGGAGTGGGGAATTAATTCCTTGTTTTGCTTTGCTTGTGCATGCAGCTTTTGCTTCGCTTATTAAACTCTTGTATCTGAACCCACGAGTTTTCTTACTTTTGCTCTTCCAGTTCTCTCCCCCTTTCCGATGAGGGGGAGTGAGTGAGTGTCTGCGTGGTGCTCAACTGCCAGCTGGGGTAAAACCACGACAATCTTAATCTTCCATCTGCTCATCTATGTATTTCAAAATGCATTATTATCATTTTACCTAGGTGCCTTGTGCATGATAAAACCAAAACTGATAAAAAAGAGTTATAAATTCTAGTGAGCTAGAATTTTGATCCTCTATTTTTTTAAAGAGTACATTCCTTTTTACCCTTAAAGACATTGGTTCAAGTCCAGTCCATACGATAGTAAGTGAAAGTAAATATCTTTCAATGATTAATGAGGAATGAATTGGTAGTCTCAGTCAATTTCCCAGCACAAATCATAAAAATCAACATCAAAACTATCATTAAATCATTATGCCAGCAGAGAAACCAATGTTTCAATGTTCTTGAAAGAAACACCATTTTAAGCCCTGACACAGCACTGCTGGGCACGTCTGTAATCTGAATTTGCATTGGTTCTCCTACTCAGTGGCTACATTTCCTTACTGCAGACTGACATGTTTCTTAACCATTGGCTTCACATTTAATTTATATTTTTCATTCTGAACAACAGCTTGCAGTTTTATTTTCAATGTATTTACATATGCTGCCACAAAAAGCATATGAGACATTGTCTGCAAAGAAGCCTGTGCAAAACAATTGTGACCAGTGTCTATTTCTTCATTTTTGTCATTATATAAGCCATTATACAGCAGGTGGACTCCAGATGTAAAGTACCTACTGGTTTAAAAAATGGATAGAATTAAGGCGAATTAACCATTCTGTGCAGTTGCTCCACACCTATTATTTGTGGTCCTTTCTATAGCTCTCTTTTCTACACCAAAGAAGAGTGAAAATAATTCTTTGCTGAAATCTTGCAAAGATCTTTCAAATGCAGACCAAATGAGTCTTCAAAGAGAAATAAATTACTTAAGAAACTAAAAACTCAGTCTTCTGGATAGAACTGTTTTATCACAGATGTTTGGACCTACTCATGAATGTGGGGGGAGGAAGGAAAGGTTATTGCAAATGAAATCAGTATATTCTGTAGCATAAATATTGCAAATGCATATTCAGAGGTACAAACAATCTAACAGATTAAGATCTGTGGGCACGTTACTCTGGGATGCAAATTATAACTTGAAAAGGATAACACCATTTTGATCTTTTTTTAGGCTGAATTACTAGTCTGAATTTCATATTTGCTACATAGGTTACAAAATCCTCCATGGAGGGGGAAAAAATAACACACAAAAAAACCCACCCAAAACTCAAAAAAAACCCCCAAACTGCTGTAGTTTTCTCATCCAGCAAAAGCGTTTACGCCTTAGGACAGGATAAAGGATGTGTAACTCATCGTTAGATTGAAAAAAGATTAAAAGAAAGCACTCTACTGAAAACCTGTATAATGATGACTCCAAGGACATGCAAGGAATTTGTTCCACATGTACGCATCAGAGTTTGTTAATTTTGCTGTCACCCACAGGGACTATTCTCTTTCAGCTACTATTTAAAAAAAAAAATGAAAAGAGGGACAAGGAGTCTGACTCTCATTTCTCATTTTGTAAAGTAAGTTAATAGCAGATTACCTGATGTTAATAGAATTACAGTACTGAGAAGAAATTTGGTGCAAATTTTCAGTTTGGAATATAAAAATAATGTGCTTTTTCCCCTTCAGGTAGTTCACTGTAACTCAGCAACTACATTATTTTGTACGTCAAGTCAATTGTCAAACGGGATGCACAACAGCATAAGAATAGCATCGTCACCACTGAATGAGGTTTCCTGTTACACCATCCATGACACATCATTTATTTTAGAAGATTCTCAAGACCCTTTTTTAAAACTAGAAATAGATTTGAGGGTTTTGGTGAGATTTTTTTTTCTGTTTTGCTCTATTTCCAATGATCTACAAAATTTGTTCTGTCAGAGTGGAAGAGAAGAAATTTAAAGAAATCTATGAAGTTTAAAAGCCATTCTGAGAGGCAAGAGAGTCAAAAGGAATGGGTTCATTTATCTCCACTGTGTAAAGAGTAAAATGCATAGCAGGAAAGAGAAAAAGGTCTTAGATTTTGGAGAAAATCACCCTTTCAAGGTATATCTTTCTAGCTTTACAGAAAAACAACATATGCATATAGTTCATTGGTTTTGAGCTATGTATTCTCTCCTTCTGTTCAAATGCTTTTTGAAATTCAGATTTATTTAAGACATAATGAAAGGATCGTCATTGACTATTTCATATATCCAAGTAATTTTCCCAGAGTTAGTAGAATGTCATTATAAATATCTTTTTTAAAAAATCAGTTGTTGCATGATTAAATCACAGGGGGTTTTTTATATCTATTTCTATAATAAGAAAAAAAAAAAAACTAGAGAAATTCTGAACAGGTATTTATTAACTTAAGGTATCAGAGAACTTAAGAGAGCTCAGTAATTAAATTAACCCACATGATTAGATGTGATTCAGTCTGCTTCTGTTATCAGGATATTTGTGTTCCGTGTATAACTAGCTGGGAAATAGCTCAACTAGAGAAGACAACATTCACATTTCTGTATTGTATCTACTTGTTCTTGGGTTTGATCTCTTTGTGAACTAATAAAGCCTAAGTCTGGAAGGAAAGACACCATATTCATTAAGGAAGCAAACAGTATTTATTTGGTTTTATAACCAAATTAGTTTACAAATTAGTTAATTTCTGCATATATAAAGTGTGATCGGTTAGCCTTGGCTGGCTGCAAGGTGCCCACCAAGCAACTCTCTCAGCAACCTTGACAGAATAGGGGGAGAAAATAAGATGAAAAAGCTCATGGTTTGATAGGCATGGGGAGATTGCTTACCAGTTGCTGTCAGAGACAAAACAGGCTTGCCTTGGAGAAAAATAATTTATTTCTAGTTAAAAATAGAGTAGAACAATGTGAAACAAGGAAAAAGGGAAAAAAAAATCTTCCCCTCATGCCCCACTACCTCCTCAGCTGAACAGTGCAGACGTTGGGAAATGGGGGTGCAATCCGTTCATAACGCTTCACCTCTGCTGCCCCTTCTTCCTCATGCTCTTCCCCTGCTCCAGCATGGGGTGCCTCACATGGAATACAGTCCTTCATGGGTTGCAGTGCTTCATGAACTTCTCCAACATGGGTCTTTTCCACAGGATGCAGTCCTTCAGAAACAGACTGCTCCAGTGTGGGTCCCCCATGGGGGTCACAAGTCCTGCCAGCAAACTTGCTCCTTGAAGGTCTGCAGTTTCCTTCAGGGCACACCCAATTAATCCAGCATGAGATCCTCAACAAGCTGTAATATGACTATATGCTCCACCATGGACTTCCATGGGCTGCAGGGGGACAGCCTGCCTTACCATGGTCTTCTCCACAGTGTGCAGGGGACTCTGCTCCAGTATCCTGAACATCCCCTCCTCCTTCACTGACCTTGGTGCCTGCAGGGCTGTTTCTCACATAGTTTTCTTTACTCCTCACTACCTGTGTGACATTTTGCACTTTCTTAACCTGTTTTCCCCACCTTGGCCGTGGGTCTGAGCCCTGCCCTGTGGTGGGTGAGTTGGAGCTGGCTGGAACCGGCTGTATCTGGCACGGGACAGCCCCGGCCTCTCCTCACAAAGGCCCCCGCAGTCCCCGCTGCTGCCAGCGTCTGGGCACCTGTATCCAGTAAAAGAAGTAAGAAACCAATATGTTCACAAAAGGAAACTAATCAGCAAACAAAAGCTTATGAAGAAATCAGAAAATAATTTACTACCACCAAGGTAAGAAAGTTTAAACCCGAAGCATTCATGTAAATGGGATCCATGCACACACAAGCTCCTTATAGCCTCTAAGGAGTAACTAGCTTTGATTATGTTCTTTCAGGTGACAAAAGGAGAGCCGGTGGGGGAGTGAGCTGTTCAGAAACCCTTCTTAGAAAAAACATTTGAACAGACGAAATTTTTGAAAGAGCTCAGTGCAAAAGAAATAAAAAAAAAAATGCCGGTACTTTCTGTAGCCTTCAGCTTTTCTCATCTGATCGTAAACATAAGGTTCTGAAACTACACTGATGCTTTTGCTATTGATCTTCAACAATTCATTAAAAATTATATTAAAATTTTATTGGAATCATACTGGTTCCAATTTCACCCTGAAATTCTGCTGACAGGCTTTTTATCCCAAAAGGAAGTTAATGAACCTCTTTGAAAAACTCTTTCTTGTTTGCATTGATTTTAACTGCAATTATTTCCTTGTCTAGACAAAAAAAAACCACAACCAAACCAAAAAAAACAAACAAAACCAACTTCTAACGTGACCAAGGGCTGTTCTCTAATACCCTTTCATTAAAGTGTGAGTGAAGAAGAAAAGCTGGAATAAAGAACTTCCAGAAAGACAATGCCACATAGCAAAAAAAAAAACCCAACAAACCCCACCTTAATTTAAGGTAATCTCTGTGAAGATAGTGAGAAAGTTTATTGCATAACAAACTGTGTTTGAAAAACAAGAAAATAAAAAAAATCTGACACTGGTGACAGGAAAAAAGAATCTCTACTTTGTGTATTTGGGTCTTATTTAAATGTGATATTTCAGAACTGAGATTTTACAGGCAGTAAACAAGTGTATTCTTCACTACCATGCTACTGGTACCCTAATGTGAGTTTTTTTCATTTTCTATTATATGATCCTGCTGATAAATCAATGAAGAAGTTATGGTTCAGCAGGTCAATATGTGCTGAAATGTTGAATTAATTTTTAGATCATACCGTAGAAATGCTTATGTTGAATAAAAATTGAACTAACATTTACAAGGAAATGAGTGGACGAGCATGAAATAAATAGTTCCATACACATCATCAGATAAAGGTGTCCTCAGTAGTTATACTATATCTTTCTTCATATCTGTTTAATATCTTTGTGCTAAAAATTACATAAGAATACTAACAGAGTTATCAGAAAAAAAAGCAGGACTAAAGAAAATTTGAAGAGGTTATCTACTCCATTCCTTTAATGCAAAGACAATTATATTTTTCCTATTCTTACTAAATATTTATTTAATTTATTTTTTCACAGATTCCAAGTAATGGAGTTTCTGGAGCATGCTCCATCCATTCCCCAGTCCATTAAAAGTGCTACACAGTTTTTATGAACTGGGAGGTTGCTTGCTGGTTTTTTTTTCTTTTATCTTTCCAAAGTTAATTGTCTACATATCTGCAGTCAACTTCTTTTAGGAAGTGATAGACAGATATCAGTGTTGTCCAGCCTGAAATGGGCACCAACGCCCTGGTACTGAGATGTCTGGGTGTGCCAGCACTTTGCTCTCTGTCCCTTCAGCCTGTGGAAACATGTATAGTCAGACAAACAAGTCTGGTTTGTTACCCTGATTTAGGCTGTGGAGATCAAAAGCAAGGCTGTCCTATGGTAACCCCAGATAGCACCGATCACATAACTTGTTTGCCCTTTCCCATTTCTTGACACTCCTAGCTGTCCTCATAGCTCCCTTTTTCCTTCTCAGTCTCCTCTCAAATATGCAATTCTCAATTACTTTTCCCCTTTAGGCTCAATTTTGCTACATCTGTACTCAAATTTTCTATTTCTAATATCATTGCCAAGGTAATCTCTGACCTTTATGGCATTACTGATCTAGTTATTGAGGTGCTGTTCTCTTCACAAAATTGTACTTCTGTAAAGGTCCCCAACATCCCCTGCCAGCTATCTGTGATATTTAGTCAGTTCTCACATAACTGCCCTTTAAGCACCCGCGAAATCTGACCATGCTTCATAGTGCAATCGTTAACATTTGCCAGCTGTTGCATTGTTATCTATTACATCAAAAAAATTCTCATGTCACGACCAGTAGTTTTTCACATCCTGTTCGGTTAGTTTAACATCAGGCCAGGTCCTGGTCTGTGGCTTAGTTACTTGTTTAACTCCGTAGCCATATCTTGTCCGTTAATAGTATCGTCTTGGGGTGTGTGTGTGTGTGTGTGTGTAATTCCATAACATTAATATTTATTCAAAAAGATTGCAAAGTTTACAAATTTCCTGACTGTAGTCTGAACAAAATACTTTATAGCTTCACCACAGCATAAAGGATTCCTTATTGCCAATTTTGTGAAAAATGCAATTTTTGCCTTTACACATTTAACAACATTAAATCATACCCAGTATCGAACTTCTTGCCTCCAATGGTACCTTTCTGTGGTTCATTAACTACAGCACAAAAAATATTTGCAAACGTCTTCAGCCAGACTGTTGTGAATTTGTGGAAAACTACTAGGCTATCAGCTGCAGCTATCACACTGTTTATGATAAGTGTGATACTCCCACAAAGACAAATTCTTTCACAGCAAGCAGAACCAGAGATGTCCTGTAGTGTGTGCAGCAAAATCGTTTTTGTTGATTAGTTAGGTCATGCAGTAAACAAAACATTGTGTTCTCAACCAAAACCTCAGGCTGTGAAAGTCACTTTACAGTTAAGTTCACAGCTAAGTGTTGCTATAATACTTTTGCCTTATTGTAAATATTCTCTAACCACCTATTTTTTTGCAACAGTTTTGCCTAAAATACTGTGCATATGGCATATATCTTATTACTAATCAAATACAAAATATATGCATAAAATATCTAATAATTTATTAAAGCATTGTTGAAGATCTACTATTTTGATGGAATGCTATAAAAAAATAAAATTAGCATTCTGCCCATTAAAGCAAAACTACATAATTTTAAATGGAAATCCCTTAGAGTGCTTTCTTCACATGTATATCTTCAGCAGTACCTAAATAGAACTTTGTTTAAAAATATTTGTTGTTGTTGTTGTTGTGGAGGTGGTTAGAAATTGAGTAGGAAGACAAAGGCCCCATTAAGAGAACTACCTTCCACAGCTGTATCTTGGGCTGAGCTACATAGAATCATAGAATCATTAAGGTTGGAAGAGACCTCAAGGATTATCTAGTCAAATCATCCCTCCACCACCTATTAACCACTAAACCATGTCCCTAGGCACCACATCCAACCTTTCTTTGAACGCCTGCAGGGATGGTGACTCCACCACCTCCCTGGGCAACCTGTTCCAATGCCNTTCCTTCAGCCGCTCCTCATAAGACCTGTGCTCCAGACCCTTCACCAGTTTCGTTGCCCTTCTCTGGACACGCTCGAGGGCCTCAATGTCTTTTTTGTGTTGAGGGGCCCAAAACTGGACACAGGACTCGAGGTGCGGCCTCATCAGGTCAGCTGAATTTTGTGTAAAATTAATGGCACTTTATGTATGTTTATGTAAGGAATGCAGAGCGCAATATACTGTAAACGGAAATAAACCCACATTTTTCTATCTACATCTATGTAATTTTTGAATTCAGGTAACAAAGTACATTAATCAAAACCATTACCAGTTATAAGTAATTGTCAAAAAAAAAAAAAAAGACCAACTCACCAAACAACAACTCTATTGTGTTCCCAGGCCAAGGAAGAAAACAAATCTAAAGTGAACTGAGTGGAACCAGAGTAAGAAGGTTCAAATAATTTTTCCTTCAAAAAAAAACCCACAAAGAAATAATCCATACCATGAGCTGACAATATTTTGCAAAATAAATGCCAGATGAAGTTTGAATGAGAAGTGAGGTACAGAGCCAAAAGGCACTCATATTTTCAAGTTATCAGGCTTATAAAAATTCAAATTAAATCCCCTGCTTCCTGGAATGAATTCAAGAGACAAGCACCTTTGTTTCTCAGCTAGCAAATGGGCAAAGTTGCTAGGCTACTAATGCTATTCACAATTTCCAGTACCGTACTGTAAACCGCCAAAATCAATCAATGAGAAGTACGCCGTTGGGTCAGTTTTTAACTCCTCAGCCTGAATCCTGCTTGAAACTCATATTCAGAACTTGAAAGTAGCTTGTACATTTAACATCCTAAACAAATGAACAATGATTTCATTATTGTCTTTTGAGGATAGGTGGGCATGGAAAGAGACATGGGAAAGCAAGAGAATCTGGAGAACTATGGGCCAGCCAGCCTAACCTCAGTCTGTAGGAAGGTAATGGCGCAAATCCTCTTGGAAGCCGTGTGCAAACGCATGGAGGGTAAGAATGTGATAGGGAACAGTCAGTGCAGACTTGCTAGATGAAAATAGTGCTTGACCAACCTGACTACCTTCTTTGACAAGATGGATGGCTTGATGGATGAGGGGAGAGCAGTAGAAGTCTTTTATCTTGACTGTAACAAGGACTTTGAGATAATATGCCATAGTAACCTTATAGCTACATCGGTGAGATACAGTCTGAAAAAGTGGACGACACTGCAGTTGGAAACTGATGGCACAAAATCCAAATGATGTCTGTTTAATAGTGGTGTCCTAAAGGGTTGATGCCAGTGCGGGTAATGTTTAGTGTCTTTATTAGTGACAAGGACAATGGACTAGACTGCACTGACAGCAGATGACAGCAAACTGGGGGAGTGGTTGATACACTGAATGATAAGGCTGCTATTCAGAGAAATCTCAACAAGCTGGAGAAATGGGCTGATGGGAATGTAAAGTTCAACAAAGGAAATTGTAAAGTTCAGTACCTGGAGAGGAATAACCCAATGTATCAGTACATGCTGAAGGGAACTGGCAAGAAAGCAGCTTTTCAGAAAAGGGCCTGGGAGTTGAACGTGAACATGGGCCAGGAGTGGCCCAGAGAGTAAAAAGGTCAGCTGTATCCTGGGCTGTATTAACGAAACTAGGGACACAGCAGGTGCAGGAGAAGGACCCTTTACCTCTGTTCAGCACTTGTGAAGTTGCATCTGGAATCCTGTGTTTATTTTTGGGCACTCTAGCAAAAGTCAAATACATACTAAAGTCACTTGGTCAGAGGGTTGGAAAATGTGACATACAAGGAGATGCTGGAAGAGCTGAGTGTCTTCAGCCTTGAGAAGAGAAGGCTAAAGGGGGAGCTTGTTGCTGTCTTCAGTCACCTAATAAAAAAGATGGAGACAGATCTTCCTGTAAAGGCACAGAAATGTGGTAAGGTGCAGTAGATAGAAGCTGCAAGACCGGAAAGTTCTGATCAGATATAAGGAAAACTTCTTATCTTTAGAGAAGTCAAATGATGGAATAGGCTGCCATAAGAGGCTGTGCAATCTCCACTACTTGAGAAATACCCTGACCTAAATTGGTCCTGTTTTTTTCAGTTTCTCTTGTTGTTATTATTTGACCTTTTTCTTTTTTCTTGTTTTTTTACTTAAGTAACTTAGTCATACATGATTTTTTTTCTACTGAATCTGATGCAAAAAAACAAGTCTCTATTCATAAGTGGGGAGAGAATCAAATTACATCTGTGAACATTATTGATCTAGGGATGAGCATAATAAAAAGACGAAAAAATATAGTGTACAGAATCATCTTGTATTGTAAAGGAAAGCTCATCTCCAAAATCCACCGTTTCATATTCAAAAATCAATAACCCTTTAGGTGTCCCACAGCTGGTACTGTGTATTCTTGATCCCTTAAGGAGGACCTCATGATTGTACTACATTACCATTAATAAAAACTACTTGATAAAATCAGGGTCAAAAAGTCCAGTGAGTCCATTATCCAATACACTGGGCTTCTTTTTGTAGATTTTTCAATTCTGTTTTCCTTAGTAACTAGAGATGATGTATTTCTTTCTAGTTCGTCGTGGTTTCACCCCAGCCAGCAGCTGAGCACCACACAGCTGCTTGTTCACTCAGGTCCCGTTGGGATGGGGAAGAGAATTGGAAGAGTGACAGTGAGAAAACTCATGGGCTGAGATAAAGATAGTTTAATAGGTAAAGCAAAAGACACATGCGCAAGCAAAGCAAAACAAGGAATTCATTTGCCACTTCTCATGGGCAGGCAGATGTCCAGCCATCCCCAGGAAAGCAGGGCTCTGTCATGCGTAATGGTTACTTGGGAAGACAAATGCCATCACTCCGAATGTCACTGCTCCCCTTCTTCTTCCCCCCCGCGCCTCTGCCTTCCTCTACCCAAGCCCCTTCTAAACCGAGCATGACGCCATATGGTATGGAATATCCCTTTGGTCAGTTCAGGTCAGCTGTCCTGTCCAACCTCCCAACTCCCCACGCATCCCCAGCCACTCCGCTGGCGGGGCGGGGCGAGAAGCAGAAAAGACCTTGGCTTTGTGCAAGCACTGCTCAGCAACAGCAAAACCATGTCTATATAACAAAAACATCTCTATATTATCAATACTGTTTCCAGCACAAACCAAAACACAGTCCCATAGTAGCTACTATGAGGAAAATTAATGCTCCTTCAGCTGAAACCAGGAAAAGTTCTCTCTGCTTACAGCTTTGGCTTCCATTTTAATCTGCTAAAATAGTAAAAGGTCTCACTGATTTTAATAGGATGTGGGTCAGATCTAAGACATGATTGCATAGAATCACAGAATTATAGAATGGTTTGGGTTGGAAGGGACCACAAGGATCATCTAGTTCCAATCCCCCTGCCATGGGCAGGGACACCCTACACCAGAACAGGTTGCCCAAAGCCCCATCCAACCCGACCTTGAACACTTCCAGGGATGAGGCCTCCACAGCTTCTCTGGGAAACCTGTTCCAGTGCCTCACCACCCTCACAGGAAAGAATTTCTTTCTAATGTCCGAGCTAAATCCCCCCTCTTTTAGTTTAAACCCATTACCCCTTGTCCTGTCACTATACTCCCTAAGAAACAGCACCTCTCCAGCTTTCCTGTAGGTTTCCTTCATGTATTGGAAGGCCGCGATTAAGTCTCTTCGGAGTCTTCTCTTCTCCAGGCTGAACAAGCCCAGCTCCCTCAACCTGTCCTCGTAGGAGAGGTGCTCCTGCCCTCTGATCAGCTTTGTGGCCCTCCTCTGCACTTGCTCCAGCAGCTCCATCTCTTTCCTGTACTGGGGACCCAAGAGCTGGATGCAGTACTCCAGCTGGGCTCTCACAAGAGCGGAGCAACAGGGGAGAATCACCTCCCTCGACGTGCTGGCCACACTGTTTCTGATGCAGCCCAGGACACGGTTGGCTTTCTGGGCTGCCAGCACACACTGACGGCTCATGTTAAGCTTTTCATAAACCAGTACCCTCAAGCCCTTCTCTTCAGTGTAAAGTATCTATGTATCATCAAACCTACTAGCAGTAAAAGGTGCCAATATTTTTTGTTTAAATTAACTTCAGAGACACTTTCCAAAAAGAAAACAATTTGCAAGGTTAAAGCATTGCGGCTTAGCTGCAGGACGCGTATGTTTTCTGTATATTGATAACATATAACTGAATACCTGTAATACTCCTCCTATGGAATGAGACTCAAAAATGTATACTCATCCAGGAAGGAGACAAGAGGTTCTAATTTAATCTTATTATTTACTCTAATTCTCTTTTAATCACTTAAGATAGACAATATTATCTTGCTTTATTTTTTTCTTTTTTTTTTCCCCAAGGTGAAATTTCTCTATTAAGGGACTGAGCTAAACTTTCATTTCTGTCCATTAGCTTCTCAATTTAGTAAGTGGTAAGATTTTATTTGTCATGTGGATGGATTAAATAAACCCTGTTTTAGAAAATTAACAAAATAAATCCTCCTGGCTCAGGGAAAAAAAAACAAAGGCTAAATAAACCTCATAAAGTGACCAGATTTTAATTGTGTGTTTTACTCAGGTCTAGTCAAACATTCTAAGTTCCATGACAAGTTTAATCTCCCTAACAAAAATGCCTAAAAGCTTGTTGCTTCTCACCGTCTTCAAAAATAATTTTCCCTCTCTTCCTGGATGAACATACCACTCTGAAATGCATTGTTTCTATAAACCATACTACATCAAATCAATGAATCTTGAAATGCCTCGAGACTCTTATACTCTCTTCAATACATCCTTCCCATACAAAAGTGAAGTTTTGAAATATTTTGACCATTCATTCTTTGCAATATCTATTATACAATTAATCATTTACCCTTATGTTTGGCATGATATGATCATATCTTCTTGCTCTTAACTCAGAAGTTCTTCTTTTTTTTTTTTTTTTTTTTTTTTTTTCCTTTTTTTTTTCCCCCGGGAATTTTGTTAAAAAACA
>VWZZ01002904.1:0-42986 GCA_013399095.1 Psophia crepitans
GCGCGCGGCCCCGCGCAGGACGGGTCAAGACGGATGTGCGAGGAGCACCGGTATGACGTCACGGCCCCGCCAGGTTAATGGCGTGACGCAAAGGTTGCCAGGTCACCGGTGGGACACCCGCGGCTGCTGGGGCGGACGGTGCCCCGCGGGGTCCTGGCGCCCCCCAGGTCCCTACCTGTAAAGCTGGGGCACCCGGGGAACACAGGTCACCCCGCCTCTGGGGACACCCACAACATGGGGCAGCTCAGCGGCACAAACCGCCCGGCCAGCGCGGGGTCCCCACGCGGGCTCCAGGGGGCTGCCAGCCAAGCCGCCCTGGGGGGAGAGGAGTTTCCTCTCCTTCTCACTGCTCTGTGTGAAAAAGGGTAAAATTACTCCAGAGGGGAAAAAAGGGAGAGCTTTAACAGGAGTTAAAACACCCACCCCAGCCCCCTGATGCCGTGCTACCTGCCGTGACTCCAAAGGACCGAACTGCAGAAAGGGCAGGCCAGTATCACAGGGTTCATTTACAGCGAGGCAACTGTAATTTTTCTACGGAAAACAAAACAAAACGCCACTTCCACGCTGTCTGGAGCTTCTCCAGGGCAGCAATCTGCTGTACCCTGGCAAATTTGCCGGCAGGTGTGTTCATCAAGTCTCATCCGCAGGACACCACACGAGCACCAGCTTCTTCTAATAATCGGCGGAAGAGCTGAACAGCCGCGTAAGCACTTTGGGGTAAGGCGGGAAAGAAAATTCTCTTGAGGCAGTTCCTGCCACACAGTGTCTCCAGACAGCATTGCGGGGCTTTCTGCACAGCCCAGGGAAGAGATGAAGAATAAAACTGGCCCATCCCCAGGGGGAAAAATATATTAAAATATGCAGACTGATCCTCTGTTTTGCAAGTGAAAAATAAATCAAACAGGAGTAAATTTTTGACAGGTTCTTTTGTCATTAACGTAAACAGCTCCCCCAGAACGGGGACAACGGGAAGGCAGAGCCACAGGTCTGCAGTTACAGCCGAACGCGGAGCAGCAGGGACACCACCGGTCCCAGCACAGCAGGAGTCCAGGATACGGCGCTGTGGGCTGCCAGGGCACCCTGGAGGACTGCGGTCCCGCCTGGCATCAGCAGGGCCAGGACATCATCGACTCAGAGGCAGAGGGTCCCTCTGGCGCGGGCTGCAGCCAGGCCCTTGGGCCACAGGTCTAAGGAACAACCAGGACCTCTGTCAGCCCGCTGACGAGTCACTCACTTGTTGTTTCTGTAGAGCTGGAAGAACACGTGAAATAACCCACACAAAATCGATGTTTGTATTGTACATGTTGATGAGAAGCTCACCATGAGCCGACAGTGTGTGCTGGCAGCCCAGAAAGCCCCCTGTGTCCTGGGCTGCATCCCCAGCAGCGGGACCAGCAGGGCCAGGGAGGGGATTCTGCCCCTCTGCCCCGCTCTGCTGAGACCCCCCTGCAGTGCTGCCTCCAGCTCGGGGGGCCCCAGCACAAGGAGCCCATGGAGCTGCTGGAGCGAGTCCAGAGGAGGCCCCGGAGATGCTGCGAGGGCTGGAGCCCCTCTGCTCTGGAGCCAGGCTGAGGGAGCTGGGCTTGTCCAGCCTGGAGCAGAGAAGGCTGCGGGGAGCCCTTGGAGCCCCTCCCAGTGCCTGCAGGGGCTGCAGGAAAGCTGGAGAGGGGCTGGTTGCAGGGCAGGGGGGGCCAGGCCAAGGGGAAGGGCCTGAAGCTGCAGGAGGGGAGCTGGAGCTGAGCTGGGAGGCAGCAATCCTTCCCTGGGAGGGTGCTGAGGCCCTGGCACAGGGTGCCCCGAGAAGCTGTGGCTGCCCCTGGCTCCCTGGCAGTGCCCAAGGCCAGGTTGGATGGGGCTTTGGGCACCCTGGGCTGGTGGGGGTGTCCCTGCCCGTGGCAGGGGGGTGGAACTAGATGATCCTTGTGCTCCCTTTCAACCCAAACCGTTCTATGGTTCTGTGTTTTGAGGTTTGATATACTTGAGGCACAATGGCCTAAACAGGCAAACCCAGCCCCGCGTTACACTCATAACTCTGCACGAATTCACCAAACAGTGCAAAACTGCTGAGTTTGTGCTATGAAACCCTTCCGTAAGTACCAGCCACCGGGATCCAAAAGGCTTCAGCATGTCTTTGGAAGGCAGGATTATCATCCTAACTCCCACATCACTGGCAGTTTATAAGTAAGGAAATATTACCGATATAAAATTACTGTTGGTATAACCACTGAGGGCCTGAAACCAGACCATTACCATTGCTGGGAACAGTCCTGGATTAATCTAGCCATGTAGGTATTTAAAAGGCATTGTTCTTTCTGCAAACATTTAAAAATAGCAGTTGTAATGCATACCAAAAAGGCTGTGCAGCACACCACCTCTCCGCATTTCACTGAGGCAAAGCCCTGGAATTTTGTGTATGAAATTTGCTCCTGCAAAAGTCTGTGAGAACACAGTAGGATTGTACAGAACATTAAAAAGCATAGTTTTATCACTGAGGGAACATACAAAAATGGCCAAATCTCTAAGCAAATAGACAACTCTGATTAAAAGGAAAAGGTCTATAAAAAGCTCAAATGCTAAACTTGGCCATCAGAGATAAGAAGTGCTGCCATGTGCTGCCACATAGCTTCCCTCTCATTCAGCAGTCACAGGGATCAGCAAAACCTTGTCAGGAATTACTTCAGTTAGCATGGATGATACTGCAGAGATTAGATTAATTAAACCAATAAATCCCAAGAATGGATCAAAAGCATCCAATACGGAGAACACAAGCCGAGCGAGAGACGGGAAGTGCTGCCAAGAAGATCTGCAAAGGTCCCACCAGCCCAGCGTGGCTGGCCAGCCCGGGGTGCCAAGGTAAAGAACGAGCCACGAGGAACCAGAGGAGCACCCAGGTAACCTCAGACGCACGTGGGGGCTGGCACTGAACCGCCGTCCACCCACCACGCAGCTCATCTCGGCCCGCGCCGTCGCCAGGACTGCCGCCCGCAGCGCTCACCGGTGCCCGTGCCGGGGCGAAGGGGCCAGCGGTGCAGGGACCCCCCTGCATCGCGCCCACCCCAATAAGGAGCCGCCTGAGCTCCGCGTCCTCCTCCTCCACCTCCAGAGTGGTATTTTGTCTGTCACTGTCAGAAAAATGGTGCAATCGTTGCAGAGAGTGAATTCAAGAAAAGTCGTCAGGAATATTCAGAGGTAATGCAAAAAGTAAGAGGGAAACATGCAGAGAGATGTTTTATGCGGACACTTCCCGCTGCAAACCAGCTACTCACCAAAGATGGCAATGCAGAGGAGCTGCCAGAAAGAAAGAGCTCAGTAATTCCAACCCCAGATTTCAGAGAAAAGCCTTTACGATATACTTTAAAATATACGTGATACAAATATACTTTAAAAAAATAGAGTGAGAACGTGCATGTTAAGTCCTCGTACATAGCACCCTCCTTGCCACACAAAGGGAGTGACATTTAGCATCTTAACAACAATCCCAAGCAACACTACTTTGGAAAATTAGCAAACCAGCAAGGAAGATAAATAATACCAGTATCACCCGAGGAAATACAAATGTAGGCAGAAACAACCAATAAACCTCCAGAATAAAGCTGTGGAACTCGTTGCCAATGGGTGTTGCTGAGAGGAAACATTTAACAGAATTCAGAAAAACCCAGATACGTACATGGTGCTGAGATGAAAGCCTTATTTCAGCTGGGTATTACGGGAGAGGACACACACCCTTCTCTGCGAGCGCAGAGATACGCTGTGGACGTTTCCTGTGGACAGAGGTTTCCATCATGATCCATTGCTGGTTTTTTCTGTGCCTTCTGAAGCGTCTGAACCTGGTAAATTATAGAAGAAAGAATAACAAAACCAGATGGATTGTCGGTCTGATCACATATATCAGTCCCTAAATTTCTGAGTAATAAGATGAGACTTAACTGGGAAAAAATGACAACTATTAAGCAAGGAGGGAAAGCACATATTGAATAGGAAATGGAAACCTAGAAAGGTAGTAAAAGCTAGAGACCTTGGGGCTGGATTGGACAGTAAATTAGAAATGAAAATGCAATAGAATTTGGCAGCAAAAAAGGTCAATGCAATTTGGAACTGTGTGTGCCAAGACCTTCCATCGCAGCGCAGGGAGGATAGAGCCTATTACCAGTTTTCTAGATTTAAGCAGTTTGAATAAGTTTCAAATAAATATCCAAACATTTGGATGCTTAACCAAATCAAGCCTCAAAATCCTTTTGGATTTTCGCTTTGATTTCTAACATCTTTATGTTTGGCCTCTTTTCTGAGAATTCAATCTGCTGGAAAAACGAATCTTTCAAGATAAGCATCTGCAGTTGCCAAGAGACCATTGTGTTAAGCCCAAGGATGATTTAGCATCTTGCAAACTGGGATTTTGGAATTAGAAAAAATTGCTTTGCTCTTAGCAGCAGACACATTTCAGATGCCCGAGAACACGGCCATTGCTTCTGAGACCCTCCGATTTAGTTATTCCCCCCACACCACAGCTAGTTTACGTAAACACCACTTTCTTCTGAGGCCCATTACCCTGGCCACTGGATAGCACGCACCAGTAAATACAGGGAAGTCTCTAAATGAGACACAAAAGAGTCCTTTGATTTCCAAGGGCCCTGCAGCACCCTCCCCGCTGCCAGAGCTCCGCTTGCTGCTGTTACTGGTCTGTAACGCAACGAAAGGCACGGCTGAAGAACAGGAGTTCCCGCACAGTTCTTCCTCTGACACTCGAGGATCTGACAGCCCGAGTGGGGACTAAGCTTCAGAGCCATCAGCTGCCTCTAGAAATCAGCCTTACTAATATCTCATGCCGTAAGTATTTAAATGTTACGGTGCAGTGGATAGCAAGAACTATTTGGTCTTTGAACGTGTAGTTGCTGCACTCTTTTTGTAACCAAAATTACATCTTTCAGCTGTTCATTATTGTTTGATGTAACTAAATCTTCGATGTCAAGGAAGTTACAATCACTTCAGCCTCAGCATTCACTAGTAATTTTCTTTGAAGAAGGTAGAAATTTATTTGGCCTGACCTAATGATTGAAGTAAGCAGGTTTTCCCCAAGCCGCCTGCCAAGCTAGACGTATTTACTTTGTGTGCTCTAAAGCTGCATTAGAAATGTTCCCTCTAAGTACACGCAGCTCAGGAAGCTTTTAAATGACGGGGCATTGTTGAGATAAAGCCAGTGCTAAAACCCGGGTGGATTTTTGAGAGCGGTCTTGAACCGAGAGGGAGGGACTTCCCATTATTTCCCTTGAAGGCTACGGAGACACGTTTTTCCAGGCATTCCACTTAAAGGCTAAGAAGAAAATGCAGTCATTTAGAAAATGTAATCATCTGTAAACAGCGTATTTCCTAACCGCAGGGAGAAAACATTAAAAGTAAAATGCATTGAAGAGATCATTTGTACAATTTCCAGTTAGTGGGGACAGAAAATGTCGCTTTCGCTTCACAGGTATACGCGCTCTGAAATGCAGAGCACCGAGCAAGCCCGGGCAGGCAGCGGAGCGAAGGGCTGCGATGCTGGGGCCTCTCCCCTCCCGTCCCGTCCCCTCCCGTCCCCGGCAGCAGCAGAAGCTGGCGGTGCTCGCTGCCAGCATCGCCCAGCGGCAGCGTCGCCGTTTCCCACAGCCTCTTTCACTGCTTTCGGCTGACTCAGGCCGGGGGGGTTGCAGGAGCCTGGGTCTGAGGCGAGGTCTCTCTCCTCCCCGGTGCCAGCACCACTGCCCAATTACCTTACCGCCGCTCCGAAAGCAAGCAGCACTGCGCCGTGCAAACTTACGCGCGGGAGTTCAAGACAGGGATGGGTTTGCCGGAGAGGTCTGGGCAGGGCGGAGAGCTGGAGCTGCCCTGGAAACAGGTGGGATGGGCACTGCGGCCCCTCGTGCGTGGCAAGCCCGTGAAAGCGCGGGAGCGGTGGGGGGTTTTCTCTGGTGACCCAGCAGGCTTTGAACGTGTGAGGTTCACTGCTTCCAAAGTCCCTTAAAGGCTCCAGTCTGACTCCACAGCTGCAGTTCTTGCTCTCTTTCATCCACTTTGTAAGAAACTCACAATTATTTCTCGCTGGTCGAACTCTTTGAATTTTCCTGTTGTTCCTTTTGACCTAAACTGCAGGTTAACTGAGACCCAAATTACGTCTGTCGGATACAGCGAAGCACGCAGCAAGTAACCTTAAAACCGGGAGATGTTTCAGAGATCAAAAAGGCCTGATGTTGCTAGTTATCCTCAGTCTTTAATTCTTGGTCATTACACCAATAAATTATAGGTTCAGATAAATGTTCTGGGTTCTTGGAAGATAGCAACAAAAACCTGAGAAATCTATTATCCTGCTCAGTACAGTAATAAAGGGAAATTTGTATGGGGCATCAAACTACTGGAACAGAAGATGCTGCTGAAGGAGCTGTGGCTCAGGCTTGCCCCAAAGCGTTCGCTTTCACCCCACGGCAGCCGTGGGGACAGCTAATGACGACCCTAGAACGGTTTGCTGACTATTACGGAACAGTCTGAAGTACCTGAAATTGTCCCAAATGGCAACGGCTGCGCCATGACGTGGACAGAAAGGTCAGAAATGATGGAACTTGCCGCTAAGCCGTTCGCAAGAACGCGTCGCAACCTCGGGGCAAGCTCCCTCTGTTCCGTGGGGAAACCACGCTTCAGTCCACGCCCTGACGCCGCAGCCGCGGCGGCTGCCGGCTCCCGCTCGCTGCAGTGCGGAGAGGCTAACACTGCCAGCTGCAGCGCCTGCATGGGAGGTCTGCCGCTTCGGGCTGCCACGTAAGTCACGTCGGCGGGGAGTTAGTGGAAATCAGAATGACGACGCACTACAATGAGGATGTCAATCTAAAACCCAAAAATTAAATTAAAAAGAAGTTATCGTTTGGTAGGAAGGGTTGACTCGAGCGTATTACAAGTTAGTTTTTAAAACAGTACAGTGAAATATTGCTGGGCGCTCTACAGATCGGAGTGAGACAGGCAGGAAATTAAAACCTGGGGTTGTACCTGAACTCATCTCCGACCCATGAAATGCCTGTCCGTTCCACCGTCAAACAGACGGGAATTTGTCTGTTCAGGTGCTGGAAACCAAGAGCCCCTCCATTCGTTTCAGCGCCACGATACCTGTTTACACCAACAGGGAGAACATGGCTGGAAGTCCCTGTATTTAATCTTCTGCCTTTTGCTAAGCTATCAAAAAACTACTCCTGCTAATTTTATCAGGCTGCCTTCAGAGGCGAGAAGCACAGAGTCCGATTTTAATCTTGGCTAAGTTGGTGTAAAATCGGAGGCGCACGCTGCTCCGGTGGCAATACCCTGAACCTCTGCAGAGCAGCGGAGATAATCCCGACAGCCCTCCGGGGTTTCTTTTCCAGCCGAGAGGCTGCGTTCAAACACCGATGAAGGGCAAGTGCTGCCTGGCTTCCTTCACGCTGAAAATCCACCCGGTTCTGGTGGATCTAGCCCTGCTTACCATTCCCAGACCCTGAAGTAACAGCCTTCTCTCTGCCTCCCTTCTCCGCAGGGCAGGGGCAGCCGGCTGCAGGCAGCAGAACTGGGCGCTGAACACCGGGACGCCTCTTCTCGAGGGGTCGCAGGTATTGCACGTACAGCGGCATTTCAGCGCGCTGCCACAGCTCGCGTTCCCTTTGCTCCGCGTCAGCCTTCCCTGCGCCTTGTCCCCGTCCCAGTGCCACCTCCCCGCGCAGGGGCTGCCCCATGGTTCTCCCTCGGCGCCCGCAAAAGGCAGGGCAGCCTCGCCAAGGCTTCAGTGAGGGAGCGGGGCAGCGGGGCCAGCTCACAGCCAGCTCACAGCCAGCTCACAGCTCACTCCTCGTTCATGCACTGAGACATCAGCTGGCCGCGTGCTGCCAGATGACTCGCCCGGTACGACGCAGGCAGTCTGCGGCAGAGCACGACGCACAACGCAGACGGGTACGAAGTCGGCTGGTGAGCGACTCGCCTGCCACTGCTGTGCTGCTGCCGCGCTTAGCTGATGACCAAGCACACAATAGACCGTTTGTAAGAACTTCTGTCAACACCGGGCTGGGCGACCTTGGCAACGCAGCAGCAGTTACACGGTGCATGATGGCATCAGTAGGAGCACAAAGAGTGACAGTATGAAACTGGAAAGCCAGCAAACAGTGGGAATGCAACTGGGATTTCAGAGGAGCAATTAACTGGAATTTATATTAGTTACGGGATTCACAAACCTGTTTAAAACATGCTTATCATACACAAACGTGAAGTGCCGTCTACTCCATGGTTACACACCGGGGTTCGTAGCGGTGCCACAGAGACACCATTCTGCCATGCTGGAGCGTGCCCATCTGCTCTGGTATGGAAATCCCATTGAAACACATGCTATGGAAATACAGCATATGGTCACCTTCCGTCAAAGCAGCGATGCTAGAAAGCGGGCAGGAGCTCCATCCGTAGCCAATATAATCTACTCAGAGACAAATCCACTACGGTCCCAGTCTTCTTTCATTCAGTCAGAGGGTTCTGGAAAAGAAAAGCTGGCAGGTGCCGCAGCTGCGATGGAGCGCCCGCCGACACTCGCACAACGGAGGACAGGCCACGCTGCGTCTGCTGAGGATCAGCCCCGGCGCTTGTCCAAAGGCTACGAAGGGGCAGTGATCCTTCCAATGCTCATGTCTGCCTTGGGCAGCACGGGGGGAGAGCAAGTCAAAAACCGCCTTCAGACCTAGACCTGGCTGGACTGAGTACATGTGCCACCTGAGACGTGTTTCAGGTTCGTGGACATCACTGTCATCACAAGTTCGAGACATATTTACACCCTTTTCCTACAAGGCGTGCCGAGCCTTCTCTTGGCGCTGAGGCTCCTGCTTTTACCCGTCTCTGGAGGCCGGCTGGGGCTGTGGCCTGGGAGGACGCTGCTTCTGGAGCAGCCACACAGCGTTGCCTTCTACGGCAGTCCTGACGGGCCCCATCCGCGCTACCCGGTGCAGGGCAGGTCCAGCTGGCCAGGCAGGGGACGCTGTGCCCCGCATCATCCCCACCGCTGCCCTGGGAGTGGGGACAGGGACCTGGAGTGGGCTGCAAGCCACCAACATTGGTTAACATACTGTTACCCCGGGATGTACCATTCTCGGCTTCGGTTAAGGCTCAGCTTCCTCAAAGGCTGGCTTCAGCTCCAGAGCCTTCCCGCTTCTGCTGCTGGAAGGAGGAAGGGTTTTAAGGGAGTGGCAGCGATTTTTCCACAGTTGCTTTGCATGCCAGGGTTGCTTTGCTAAACACCAACTGCAGCAGTGACTGCTCTTAGCTTCTGTTCTTCTGCACTTTCATTCCCCAACCATGCCCATCACACCCTCGTGATCACGCTCATGCAGCTCTCGAAATACACGACACATATCATTTTCTCTCTAAAAGTCCTGATGGCTTTGCAAGTTAATTAAAATAGAACTTCAAAGGCTTTTTGTAATAGATTATATCATCTTTGGTTTCATTACATCTGCTAAAATTTACAACTAGGGATGTCATTTTCGGTGAAAGGCATGTTCTTTTACACCCAGCCCATTTATTTGTGTATTTATTTAGTGACAGAGCATCTCATTTATAAGAAACATGCAAAAGCAATCATTAATCATACTTCTGTCACAGAGCAGCTTCCCCAGCAGTAAACTAAAAATCCACAGACAAGCTGCTCCGATGCGGGTGTTCTGAGGACAGTCAGCGAAACCTCGCCAACAAAGCTGACAGAGTCACCTCTTTTTTTCAAAGTCTAGCAGAGATTTTGTAGAGGAAAACAAAGAATTGGCAAATTAGACACTGGAGTTATCTAGAAAGAATACAGCGCTATGGATGAGAAAGAAAAGTAAATCAAAAGCAGTCAGTGCAATCAGGATTTTCCATGTGTCAGACCCGTTTTGGGATAAATTAAAAAACGTTTTTATGTCACTGACACAGCTCTCACAGGCTGTACCACAGCAGCAGTTCGATGCATTCCTACTCGAGGGATCTCGGGCACAACAGCCCCGTTTGACAACGGCACCGTGCTGGAGGCCGTGCCTGCTTTGGTAGACAGGAGCGGTCCAACCCCTCCTGCCCGGCGGTGCCTCTGCCCAGGGCCCCGCGCGTGCCCAGGGCACGGGGCTCCGGCAGCTCCCTCAGTGGCAGCCGTGCCACGGAAACGTGCCGCTTCACCGGGGACACTGCCGTGACGGTGCCCTTCGGGCACAGTGGAAGGTCAGCACTTCGTTACGTTTCCCTTCGTTTCTCCCTGCCATGCCTGGCTCGCCTCAGGAGACCTCCAGCAGGACACTGGCCCTGGACACGGGTAACCCAGCTTGTGTTCGCTTGGGGATTTGCACTTGTAGTGCATCTCCCACCCCTGCCAGAACACCACAACGGTGGGGGGAGAAGGACTCTGGGGAAAAAGAAAAGGCAGAAGATTATGCTAAACTTTAAGGTTTGATCTCACTCTGAGTGACATGGACAAAGATCCAGCTGATCTCCACGGTAGGAGATTTGACCGAATACTGATTTGACTGAAGACCCACACCCCCGGTTAGCCTAAGTACTGGTTTTGTAACCCCACAGAGCACCCTCAACATCCTCCCTCCACGTGGCACATGCTTTGGCGTGGGGTCCCTGCTGAGCATCCGTCCTGTCCATCCCTGCCTGATGCATGTGCCCCGAGGCACAGGAACTGAGGTCCAGCCTCAGCTTACCATCACAGCTCCTGCCAGAGGGCTCTTGTCTGCATCACCGATGAGGAGGCAGCGCACAAGGAAGCACAGACCCTCCTTCAGAAAGGCACAGGACCATGCTGGGGTTCTCTGGCTTCCAGGCTGCTCCAGGCTGGGCAGCATGAGGGCAGCACGTGGCCCCTGCCTACCTCCAGCCCTGCCTGCAGCCGCAGGGTTACCTCCTGCAATAGTCCTGCAGAAACACAAGCCAAATATTGCAGCCCAAATGCTCTGATGTAGGGAATCAAATTGCTCTTTAACATCAAGCGGTGAGTGCCTCAAGTTGTGCGGGTGCTGGTTTTGGCACCTCCAAGGGGCCACAGTCTCTTCTTCACAAGGTCCCACCGCATCCGAAGCAGCCCGCTGCCGCAGCAGTGGAGGACAAGGCACCAGCACAAACAGACAGTTCACTCAAGCTGAACATCTCCTTACGGCCGTTTGTCCTGGCTTTGCAGACAGTCTTTGCACTCTCTTATCAGAATAGTTGCAGAAAAGGTTTCATGCTTTTGTACTTAATTCCTTTTAAAAGAAATACGTTCTGCCTTGTTCTGTGCTGGAGCCACTGTTTGAAAATGCTGGCACAATCACTGGAGCAAAACATGTCTGTTCATTTATTTCCCATTTGCCTCAGTGACCATTAGCCTCCGGAAAGGGCTCGACATGGAACAGTCTATGCGGGTAAGCTGTGAGCGATCTGTACAGGAGTGAACTTCGGTACGTCACACCACTAGACTCCTCTCTCTGCGGATATCTGTATTTTAAAGAACATCACCTTCTGTTGGCGAAGACCTTTCAGCGCTGCATTACCCCACGGGCGCCCGCGGCGAGGGCCGGTCACGGGGGCTGGACAGCATGGAGGTGGCAGCAGGGGCTGTCTGCCTTGCCCGGGTCTGCTGGGACCTGGGGTGCTCCTGCAGCTCCTGGCTTGTGGCCATGCTCGTTACGTTCTGGGAGCATCCCTGTGCACGCTCACCCGTTCCTCGCAGGACTCGGTCCTGCTGCGGCCACCCCCGCAGAGCGCGCGGTCCTGCTGCTCGCCGGGGCGGGGAATCAACCTGTCCTGGCACTGCCGCTCGCGCTGACTTGGCTGGCCACTTTGGGACGGAGGCATGAAGGTCATTATATGCGCAAGTGATCAATGGAGCCATGTCTTTCCCGAGCTGTTCTCCACGCTTTAGTGAATATACCCGGTATTCAGCCCGAGCCTAGGGGGTACGCAGCCCAGCCCATAAAACCCCTCTTGCAGAAATCAGTGAAAGACGGAAAGACCAGTGTCCATTAGCAGAGGGGTTAGACGCAGTGCATCATCTTCACAGCACCACAGCAGTACTGGTTTGTACAGTACCCTTTTATATCTGCAGGTTGCTGTTTATTAAACATTAATAAATAACAAAAAACAACTTTGTGTCTGGACTGGCCTGCAGCAAACCTGAAATTGTTCTTGTCAGTCACTGATGTAAAAGAACTCAACTCTTCCAAAATCCTCCTTTTTTTTTTTCTTAAATATTGTCTCTGCATTTTGGAGAATACAGAGTTTGAAACCCAAAATCCAACTGACTTACAGAGAGGCGGGTGTCCGGGAAGCAGAACAAAGACTGGGTGGCAGTTCCACAAGACCGTTCTTCTGAAATGTGTGGTCACCCGCAGGGGCCGCTCCCAACGCCCGTGGGATTCTGCGTAAGTTGGGAGTGGTGGGGAGCAAACCAAACCCTGCTGTCGATGGTTGTCTCAGGCGACCGGCCTCTACCACTGGGTAAGTGCAGAGGAAGAATCCAGAGCAGGCTGGGGAAAAAAACCAAACGACATTATTCCCTGGTAGGTCTTGTGACAAACTCTGCAGCAGGATGACAAAAATCGCTGGTGTGAGGGGACAAGAGCAAAGTCACCCGCGAGAGGCCTGGGCTGCAGCGAGGTCCCGGTGGGGTAAGTCAGACCCTAACCAACACCAGCCAGGGCGTGGGCGGAGGGAGAGGAGCTCCAGCCTTCTTCCTGCCCTGCGGCCGCCTTCAGCCGCGGAATGCAGTTCGCGCTGTGTGGAGCTGCAGCTGTCACTGTGTTTCACACAAGGCCACAAACATTAGCCGTGTTACAAGGGAACCTCAGAAAAGCAGTAGAGGCTTATGGCAGCGCTGTAAGACTGTCCTAGAGCTCCTGTTTGGAAAGGCTGTCTTCAGCCTCTCACACTTCGATCTCTGAACTTCTGTGCTTTTTAATTACGTAGCAGTGAGAAAACAGCAAAGGCCACCTTAAAAAAAAGGCTTAAAACTGAAAATGGGTTAGATCACTGACACTCCGAAGTACAAATTTAGGCAGTACCAGATTGCCTAGGCTACCTACACCACCTCCATGCATCACAAAGCTCAGATGGCCTCAAACTAGCCAGATCGAGTTGACAAACATTCTAAAAGCATAATTTTAGTTCAGCTATTTATTGCTAAACTGGCTGGGATATTCACAGCCTCACATGCTTTGAGCTCATTGCAGATAAGGGACTTTTAGCATCATGACATGGGGTGATTGGATACAGAACTTTCCCTGACTGCCTTTCCACACCCTGCACAATGCTGCAAATGCACGATGCGCCACGAGGCACACAGCTACAGCGACTCTTTGGGATCGCTCTTGTGTACTGCTGTGAAGGGAATTGCGACATCTTTTGAAGTAAAACCCTCTTGCAGAAATAAAGCAGCTCCCAAAGAAGAAGAATGGTGGTGTTACATTTGTTCAGTGTGGCACAATATTCTTTCCTAGAAAATGCCATTTAGCAAATCTTGTATTTGCTTTATCATATTAGAGAAGACAGAAATCCAGTAACATTCACACATTTTCATAATCTGTTGCGAAGTGCATATATCTACGTGATATCAGCATGGGTTAGAAACAAATGTCTCAGCATCTGGTAGTGTGCTGGAAATGAACGCTGCTGAATGTGAAAGAGGATCGCTGTCAAACTGCAACGATAGCACAGGTCTTGACTCATCCTGATCTCAAACATGTCAATACCTTCATGTAAATGAGCGAGTGTCCCAACTCTATTGTCTTCACTAATCATTAGTACAAGGATGACCAAACCCCACATCATATTTTGTGTAATTCTCACAAAACCCCTGCTGGACCCTTCCCCGTGACCTGCCAAATACAAAGGCCAGAGAAACAGCCATGGGCACTGCTCAGCCCATCCACCATCAGTGACCTGCTTCTGTCTCATGCACTCTCTGTATAATACGTAACCTAAAACACCCTGCGACCTTCACTTGTTGCATGTAGCGTAAGGAATTAAGAAGTAGGGCTCCATCTTTTGAGAAGGTTGCTGGTACTTCCTCCTTCACCTGCAAAGCTCAGAACCAGCGACCTTCCCTACGGGACTGCTTATACACTTTCTTAAAGCACCTCTTCAAAGATCAAACATCATCTTAGAAGAATGAGAAGCTCCTAACGTAACCTGACGGGGCAAAGAGCCTTTCCCAGGTAGTGCTCTGAAGGTGCCAAGAACCACAGGAGCCTCTGCAGCATCACCCAAACGTAGGTCAGTTTGGTTTTCAGTTTGCCCCTAATGCATTCGACATCAAGTAAAATTGTTGTGAATTAAGGGCTTTCATTCAGGCTTCTTGTAAAATGAGCTTTATCACACCTACCGGAGACAGTGCCTGCATTCATAAATGCGGATATGTGTCATTAAGACCAGACGCCTTGGCGGAACGTCCGTCATTACGTGCGGGTAGTAGCGCTACTGAGACAGGCCGCGGTGGCAGGACGTTCTTACCTTCACCTTCTCCTCCAGTAACGTGCCTCTGGGCGGGGGGGAGCCACTCATGCCACAGTGTTTTGTAGAATCAAATCACTGTTTCTGCAGTCTAGGGCAAAATATATCTAAATCAAAGGGCATCTGTAGCAGTAACATCAAATATGACAAGGCAAGTATGAACCGGGTCTAATAGCTAAAGACTTTTTGACTTTTTAAGATGTTCAATTGAACATTTAAAAGGTTTAGTCTCATATCAGGTCTGGAAAGCACCCTGGGGGCAGGCGTAAGTAACTACGCCATTAGGCAGTGAGCTGCAAATTGCCTATTAAGTCTGACTGAAACTGTAAAATTGCTTTTCACAATGCAAATTAATGTAAATAAGAACAATTGGTTACACATATCACAGACTATCCAGCTGACGACAGATGATGCGTACTGTTTTTTCCCCCTGAATTAGCATTGCTTTAAAGTTAAATTCAGCGCATGTTTAAGAGGTCTGGATGTTCCTACGATAAATTCTCCCAGTGCATTACAAACAGCACGCACATCAGGATGTATATCCTCTATTATATGAAATATAAACCTCCTCTTAGGCACGTCAGTGATACTTTCTTTCAAGCCTAACAGAAACACCACAAAGCCAGCCGTTTACGCAGCGACGTACTCAGCCCTATCTTAACCTCGTTCAGAAGAGGGAGATTACGGATCGGTTATAAAGCCATTAGGACGGCAGGAGAAAAGCTGCGCATTCCAAAAGCATCGACAAATGATCGAAGCCCCATGTGGAGCCTTTGGGCTCCAGTCAGTCACCCGTGGGAGCAGCTTTAGGCAGCAGTCGCTGGCATCCCCAGGAGCTCTGACTGGACATCGGATCTTCTGTTTCCCAAAGGTGCGACACACTGTGAACCAGCAAGGTCCCCTTCCCTGCCTCGTCTGAGGTTGAACAGAGGTGCCATACACAGGCACAACTGATTGAACTGCTCGGGAAGAACAAGGTCTACGACTCTAAAAAAGTGACGGACACCTTCAGTCTTGGCAGCCTGCTTCTGTTCCACGAACTCACCTTTCAGGGAAGTTCTGTGCTGACAGCAAGGGGCAGAGCCTCTACAGCAGTCGGAGCAGAGATTTCCTATTTAGCAGTGGGGGCTGTTCTTATCAGAGATTTTGCTTATCAGCATTAACATATGTTATCTGAATTTTTACATTCCCATTAGCTACAGAAATAACTGTCATAAGTTTATTACAGGCTCTTGCATAAATCAGATACCCTGATAGCTCCCGAGGTTACAGCTTACCTTGCTGAGGGACGGGAAGGCTGCAAACGAGGCGCAGGTACCACAGCACCTGAAAACGGCCGCCATGCTCCCCCCGTGCGAGGGGCAGCAAGCCGGCTGCGGTGCAGCGGTCACACACCGCGTGCGCGGCACAGCCCCGTGCCCAGGCCCATGCTACTCCGCGCGCGAGGGGCCGGCCGAGCCCAGAGGATGGGCAAGGGTAGCAGGCAGCTGCCTGCAGACCAGCCCGGGTCCCGCGGCCATGCCGCGCCCCTGTGGAAAACGGGGCAGAGGCACCTCGCAAAGCAAAGCGCAGACCAGCCTTCGGCAGCAGGCTTCCAGGCTTGGGGTCCCAGGAAGAGAGCAGCAGATGTCCCAAGACCCACGAGGAAAATCAGCAGGGCTGGAAACAGCCCACGTCTCGCACGGCCATGGGCAAGGGTGGTGAACATCTTGATGCAGCAACTGCTGTGAGTGCAAGCCATGCTCATCCCCTGCCTCCCTTGTGCTTTCAGTTTACAGCAGCAGCATCTTCTTTCTTCCTATCATTTTAATTGCTGTTTTAAAGAACAGTATTTGGAAAAAGAGTCCAGTACAAGGTGCACAGGTCAAATAAACACTGTGTTTGCTTATCTTTCAGAGTAATAAATTTTAAGGAAAAAAATAATTAGCCACAAGCTGGGACTGTTTTCTTTCAGCCTTGGGGACCTTTCAGCAGCAGTCAGCTTTCTGTGTCTCCCTTTCATCAACATATTGGTAGCTACAGATTAATTAGACAAAAAGAACTTGCACCACATTTGAAAACATTGACCTATATTTTAGGTTGGTTGTCTGGGTGTCCTCTGGGGTTTGCTCAGGTCTTGCTGTGTTTGGCTTTGCTGAATGAATTAGAAACTTTTTATATCACATTACTCACTATCCGGGACATAACATTACAAGATTTTAATCCCTCTATCAGCCAAGCCGCCCTTCTTTTCCTATAACATTGTGGCTTTAACGGGTATGTTACAGATAAAGGTTTCATATAAATAACCTACAGCTTGCAAGCATTCAACAAGCAGATAAAATGGCATCGACTACACCGTACTCAGCAGTCCCCTTCGGGTCAGTCCCCTGGAAACGGACGGAAGCTCGGTGGCGATGAGCAGCAGGAACCTGCGTGAAGGGGCAGGGGGGGCCAGAGCCGCTCGGCTGTGAAACCTCTCCATGGCCTTTCAGCAGCTCCAAGCGGCAGCACGTCTGCGAGCTGCCTCCACCTTGCCTCCACCAAGTCCTTCTCCCCTCCGCTGCGGGACAGTTTGGTGGTTATGGAGCTACACCAGTGGCCGACCCACCAGGCACTGCTCCCGCAGGTCAGGGGAACCCCGCTGCGGGTTAGGAAGGAGGTTTGAGCATCACCTGCTTCCCTGTGACCTCCCGCCCCGCGCCCGGTCCCACGGCCCTGCCTGAGGGGTTGGCTGGTGCCATAGCCTCGGCCAGTGCCCCCAGCTATGGCATGGCTTGTGCTGGTACAGACAACGCTCAGATCAGCTTCTGCAGAGGATGGAAAACAGTCTTCAGTCCTTGCAGGGCCGTCCCGCCCTCCCCCATGGAAAAATCAATAGCCCAGAAACTAAAAAACGCCTGGATGCGCGGTGCTTCCATTGCCCCGGGTCTCAGCTGGGATCTTCCTCCCTGTCAAGCAATAATCCGATGGAAGTTGTTATTGTGCTCAGTATCTGAATGTATTTCTTTGATAATAGTGTTCAGCACATGCACCTGGTCTGAAAACCTGTACTACCCAACACGGAAGGATAAAATGAATCCTGAAACCCACCAAATTTGAATGTTAAAGGCTGTTTTCTAAACATCATGGCATTCCCCGTAAATCACTAATGGTGAAGCACAAGACTTCATGATACTGTTACTAACAGACACAGTTATTTATCAGGATGTTTGAAATGCTGGAAACAGGATCTCTACGCTCATAAAATCATAGTGATTTATTTTAATGCATTTTGTAAGTAAATTCTTAACAGATGGATGGAGCACCAGAAGGGTAACACAAGGGAGTCAGCAGGTGGACAGAGAAGCCAAGAGCGGACTGGCACTGATCAGATTATCAGATCCAAATACCTTGAGACAAGCACAAGCTGCCCACAAAATGGGCTGGCGCTGACCAGATAAACAAGCAAAAATAGCATGGAACCGCAGAGCGCTCACGGCATCCTCTTCCAGACCCGGGCTCCCCCGGGGCCAAGGCACTGCCGCAGAGATGTCCCACAGCCCCGCCGCACGCGCCCGGGGCTGACGAGGCCGCGATGGGGGACAAAGTGCTGTTGATTCCCAGGGCCTGGGGCAGGAGCTCGCTGCCTTGCGCGGAGGCACAAACGCACGCCGGGCTCTTCGGCGCTACCCTGCGCACACACGTAGACACGTGTTTTGAGAGCTCCCCGTTGCTAACGTGTCCTTACAAATGCCCTTGCCAGAGCAAACAAAACTGAATTATCGGGCTGTCATTTAGTTGTTACAAATAATCCTTGTAATTTTGCCAAATAAAAAATTGGGTTTTAGAATAACGACAAAGCTACTGACCAGACACGCCTTTGTCTTCTCCTGCTTTCTGGCATCACCTGTCCCGTTTCACCCTTGTGCTGACCTCTCCCACTGGCCGTGCCTGGCACACAGCTCCCGCCTGGTCCAGCTGCCACTCCAAAGGTGGGGCTTCACCAAATCCGTAGCAGCATCCCTGGGGGAAGGCACCTCCACTTTGGGCTGAAGCGCTGCCCAGGACTCAGCTCTTTACTCCTGGAGAGCCACAAGATTGGAAGTATATTCCTGACCTTCAGCCTCCACCCAGAACAGCAACTTTGGCTTATTTAGGTAAGGTTATCCCGTGTACCCATTACGCCATGATTCGTAACAGGCCAGTGGTTTTATTGCCTTATCATCCTTTCATCTTCTCTGTAGCATTATCTTTAAAACATGAGGGAATACGGACTCTGGCTGCAGACCAGCAGAGCTCTCGCCCACACACTTTGCTCTTGTCAGGGATGCTGGCCCACTGGGCTCGCAGGGGAGTCAGAGGGCATAAGGCACAGCAAGGTCCTTACTGAGAAACAGAGGGGCAGAAAATTCAGTGTTAAGTGCTCAAAATAAGGAGACTCCAAACCCGCAGCAGAAATCAATCCTTCTGTGTCTCCTTTCCGCTGTAATGACCGTAGGTGTTGCTGTAACAATTACAAAAAGCCTTTCCATAAAAACCTGTCATATCTACGCCAGTAGTGCCTTTTACCAAGGCGAGCCAGAGGGACAGCCAATGTCGGCCGTTCCACTTGGTACATCACATCTTCGTAGATGTCTCTTGACAGGCCCTTCTGCAGCTGACAAGATCGCCTATGATGTTGCAGAGGAAGAGGAGCTTTGACTGGCCAAACCAAAATCCTAACCGTAACTGAAAGTTTGGTTTCTTTCTCTTATCCTTGAAAATAATCATTTACTCACAAGACTTTTCCAGAGATTATTGCATCCACATTAAACACCTGCGAGGAGTTATGCTTGTCAAAGAGAGGTAAGAGCCTCACATATTAAAATGTAACGGAAACCACCTCTTGCCATCTTATAAACATTTCCTGGATTAAATCTTGCCTGGTCCCTTGCTGTTCCGGAAGCAGCTGCACAGTTTAATAACGTCTAGCTGGGATTCCTGCAATTCCTTGTTTGCTGTTCCGCTGGCATCGCCGTTGCAGAAGCTGCATTTTGTGCTCAGCCTCAGCTCGAACCATCTACAAGTGGGTCGGTCTGTCGCAAGGCTTCACCACCAGGTCCTCCCCTCACCGCAGCACAACTTTCCTCTCGAGCTCTCCGGACAGAAGGAGGCTCGAGAATGGATTGCTGAAGTGAATTTGTAGCTGCACGCTAAGATCATTAAGGTCTCATCTTGTAGTCCGATGAGAACCATGAAATACAAGCGAAGTCGGCTAAAGACCGAGTGCCTCGTTTCATTAGTACTTACCTGTTGTTCACCGTAAATCTCGAACGAGATCTTTTGGACAGTGTGCTTTACCCTTCTGTTTTGTGGATTTACTGCTTTCCCGTGGCTCCTTCTCCCAGAGCTTCTTTCCTGTGTTCACTTTATTTTACTCTTTTAACAGAAAAACTTGCCTCACCTGCCTAAAACATAATTCTCAGCCACAATCTCTTTAATAATTTAAATGCAATTGTGGCAACGTTCTTTCAGTGCCAATACAAATAAATAAATCACCACCTTTTCATGGCTGGTGTAAGGACTGATTTTTCCCCTTGGCTGAGTTTTCTACACATTCATGTATTGATTTAATTCTCAGTGATCAAAGCACATATTGGCTGCTGGATACAGTGCTGATATGTGTAAACTGAGATGTGCCTAACAAGTCAAAATATTGCAGGTCAAGATTTCCAAAAATGACTGACTGCTTTGTGTGGTCAGCTTGCAACATTTTCAGCATGCCATTTCTCAGTATACTCATTTTTTAATATATTTTTTTAGAAATAGAGGCTCTCAAAATAACTATTCTTTAAAAAAATTTTGGCTGCACTCTTTCGGCAAGCAGCGTTCCCACCAAATACAAAACATGAGCAAGTGTTACCACCAACCTTAGCCCAGAACAAATGACACTGCCATGTACGGTGAAGCCGCAGGAACCAGCAGGTCCTTCAGCATCCAGGCCCCAACAACAGGCTCCGGTGCATCGGCACGCTCATTGCAGACGACCTCGGTAGGGCTGTTGTGGCAATCGCGCTGGCGAAAGTCTGCAGGGAGGAATAACCGCTTTGAATAAGCCTATGAATGCTTCTGGTAGAGTTGGAAAAAACCCACACAACTTCTACCCGAGAACAAAAGCAGAAGCTGTAAATGTTATTTATTGTCATCATTTATGGGTAAAACTGAAGTTCTAATGAAGACCTGAAGACAGTCTCAATCTGCCATGACTCTCTACAGGCAGAAGGCTGCCTCGTGTTACTTTATCGCTGTTTAAGTGCTTTAAGAGCACTCAGTTGAAACATCCAATACTTAGGTAATATCCAAACACCCAGTATTTTGCTGCCTGAAGTTTTACCAGTGAACTGAGAAACCAAGGCTTAATCTACCAGCAAGCCCAAGGCAAGAGCACGCTGCTGTCCTTGTCCCCCAGGTTCTAACAGGAACACCTCCCAGCTGGGTGGGCTCGCTAATGGGGCCGTGCTACAGCTAACGCTCAGCAGAGACGCCTCTACCACAGTAACTGATATTATTCAAGCCTGAGCTTATCAGTACCAGCTTAACTTCACTCTGAGGATTTGTTCCTGGACTATACCCACCTAATTAAGATTATGGTTTTCCCAGAGAACTTGGGTGAGCATAGTGAGGGGAAGATAATTCCTCAGCCAATATGGCCACACTTTCAATCTCTTGGCCAAGATCTCACAATTTCCTTTCGCGTCTGGTGGAAATAAGCACAAAATACAATGTAATACAGGCTGAGGAGTTGGGGTTATCCAGCCTGGAGCAGAGAAGGCTGCGGGGAGCCCTTGGAGCCCCTCCCAGTGCCTGCAGGGGCTGCAGGAAAGCTGGAGAGGGGCTGGTTGCAGGGCGGGGGGGGCCAGGCCAAGGGGAAGGGCCTGAAGCTGCAGGAGGGGAGCTGGAGCTGAGCTGGGAGGCAGCAATCCTTCCCTGGGAGGGTGCTGAGGCCCTGGCACAGGGTGCCCCGAGAAGCTGTGGCTGCCCCTGGCTCCCTGGCAGTGCCCAAGGCCAGGCTGGATGGGGCTTTGGGCAGCCTGGGCTGGTGGGGGTGTCCCTGCCCATGGCAGGGGGTGGCGCTGGGTGGGCTGGGAGGTCCCTTCCCACCCAAACCAGTCTGGGCTTCCATGATTCTCTGATCTGTCACATCACATTAAGTAGCACCTTCCTTTTCAAACTTAGTTTGTATTTCTTTGCAAATCCCCAACAAGCGAGGCTCCTGGCAGCTATTGTCACTCTGTTGTAGCACAGAGAACCCCCAGCCCGTGCCCGGCTGAACGCTCATTAATAAGCCTTTGATGAGTGAGAGTCAGCAACGTCTGTGCTGCGCCCGCCCTGGGCGCTGAGCTGCTGCACCAGCTCCAGCGGGTGCTGCTGGCCAGGGCTCTGCGGCCGCTGCCAAACCGCGCTCCGAACGGCACGTGGCCGCGGCGCAGGGAGAGGTGGCCAAGCGCTGGAGCTGCCTGGCACCTTTCTAATTACACAATGAGCTTACATGTGGGTCAGCCAGGCTGACAGATGAAAACTGAAGTTTTTCACAGGAATGACTGCTCCGAGCCACAAAGGGAGACAGAATTGCTGCTTTGCCTCCCGCGGAACAGGAGGGAGCCCGACAGTGTGGGCATCGCCTGGGACGGGGGGATCCAGCCGAGGGCCCTGCGCTGTCTGGTTTAAGGTCTGTCTCTGCAGCCGGGTTGAGTTGTGGAGCAAGAAGGCTACAGAGTCAGTGTCTCTTGGTCCCAGCTAATAATTCATTTTGAATAGGCGATGGGAGTTATGTGACTCTGTGAACATGCAGTTAGAGTCTGATCTGGAATAAGGTTCAGAATCAGGATATAAAATTGTTTCAAAACAAAGGACTGAGCCAAGGTTTTCTTCATCCCCAAATACACTCCAGCAGAATGCCTGCTCCAGTTTTCTTCCATCCTCCTTCCGCTCTGCAAGGTGTCCAAGGTCTCACTACTCCAGGGCTGAACAGAAATTAATCTCACAATCCCAAGCAAGGTACAAGTTCTGGCTCTATTCTCAGTTTTAGCCTTTTAAGCCCTGGCTGTAATTTGCCAGCCTGGCATTTCACAGGCGATGGAGTGGATTGCTGTGTTCCAGTCTGCAGGCACCACGTTCATAATGCCTGTGTCCCAAGGACACAGGAGCAGGACGACTGCTCAAAAACCCACACCAGAGATCCAGGGAAAAAGCTGTGACCAAAGACTATAGGCAGAACCAAGGGCAACGTGAGCTCTTTCACAGATTCGCAGAGTGGTAGGGGTTGGAAGGGACCTCTAGAGATCATCCAGTCCAACCCAGAGCAGATCACACAGGAACAACTCCAGGCGCCTTTTGAATGTCTCCAGAGAAGGAGACTCCCCCCCTCTCTGGGCAGCCTGTTCCAGTGCTCTGTTACCCTCACCGTGAAGAAGCGTTTCCTCACGTTCAGGTTGAACCTTCTGTTTTCCAGTTTATGACCATTGCCTCTCGTCCTGTCACTGGGCACCACTGAGAAGAGCCTGGCCCCATCTTCCTGACACCCACCCTTTAGATATTTGTAAGCATTGATGAGATCCCCCCTCAGCCTCCTCTTCTCCAGGCTGAACAGCCCCAGCTCTCTCAGCCTTTCCTCATACGGGAGGTGCTCCAGACCTTTAATCTTAGTGGCCCTGCGCTGAACCCTCTTCAGTAGTTCCTGGTCCTTCTTGAACTGAGGAGCCCAGAACTGGACACAGTACTCCAGGTGAGGCCTCACCAGGGCAGAGTAGAGGGGGAGGAGAACTTCCCTCGACCTGCCAGCCACGCTGCTCTTAATGCATCCCAGGATGTCATTGGCCTTCTTGGCTGCGAGGGCACTGTTGGCTCATGGTCATCCTGCTGTCCACTGGGACTCCAAGGTCCTCTTCCCCTGAGCTGCCCTCCAACAGATCAGCCCCCAGTCTGTACTGATACATGGGGCTGTCCTTCCCCAGATGCAGCACTTTACACTTGCCCTTACTGAACTTCATTCGATTACTCTCCGCCCAGCTCTGATTAAATCAAAATCCTTCCCCAGCAGCTCGTCACCTAGGCAAAACAAGGCACTCATGAGTGTTTGACCTTGTCCCTCTTTAAGCGCCAGAGCAGTTATATTAAGTGTGCACTTCAGTGTTCTGCTGGACCAGCCCTTCCCAGCCCGATCCCTCTCTGGCTCCAGGCACGTGGTCAGGTAATAAGCAGGTGAAACAGCTCCCTCAGCCAGGGCCCAGGAACGGCGACAGAAAACAGTGTTCAGCTTGTGAGCAGCGCAGGGGGAGCCAGGCGGCATAAAGTGAAAAGTTAATCAGCTGTGCTCGATAAGATGCCAGGAGAAAAGCTCATCCCAGCACACATGCTGGACTTGCAGTGAAGCGGGGAACACTTGCAGGAGGGCTGGAGCATGCATCTTTGAGATGACAAGCCTGTCACTCCTTCCAGCCTGAGAGATGTGACTGCTGGGAATACCACCAGGGATGCCATTAATGGATTAAACATGTCAATAATGGGCACCCTAGGGAACCACCCCCCACCAAAAAAAGAAAGAAAAAAATAATAACAGAAACCTCTGTAACCACTGTAATGGGCCAAAGGACACCAAAAATCAGCACGAAAGCCATTTCCACACACGTGCTGTCACTGCACTTCCTCTGCGTTTTGCAACAGAGCATTTAAAAGGTCAAATGAAAAGACTTTGTTTGCAATGTAAAAGTCGATCACTTGAAAACATGTTACAGGGTAATCTGCCGTCGCAGAGCGGTGCCTCGTTGGAGCTGCCGCGCCACATTGATCTCAACGCAATTCACCCCGCTGGGCAGGCCCACAGGCGGCCGAAGCGTGGCGGGGAGGCGGCTGCCTGTTAGAGAGCGAAGGATGATGCACAAGAGAGGACACTTCCCAGGGAATGAGATTTCATCGGCTACCAACACCGGTGACCACCTAAAGCAGGTGGCCGTAAGTACAGGGGGGCATAAATACAGGTTTTGCTGCAATGCAGGACACCCACAGCAGCCATCCAACCATGGCAAACCGTGACTTGACAACTGCCTTCTGCATAAAGACATCCTGAAGGCCCCCGTTCATCCCAGAACTTTAAAAATCCCCCCGGCTGGTGAAAAGTGGAGCGCCTTTAAAACGGTCTTTGCTTGGCACATGCTGAATACACCCCCGAGAGAGAGAAGCGCACAGCTGGGTCTTACTGCCACTAAACCAGCACCCCAGCAGGACCGCGGGGAACGTCTGGATTAGAAGGCACGCCAGAGCCTTGCCTGGTCGGGTCGTTTGAATTTCTTGTCCTTGTTTCTCCAGGTGCCTACCAAGGCAGCTGCTAGGCTGGCTACTACGGCCTTCACAGACACCAGCACACAGATGCAAACACCCTCTCCACTTAGCTCAGGCTGGCGGCGTGCCTGTCCTTAGGCAGAGCACGAGCAGGTTAGGCAGGGAAGCTAACCTAGCTGGCTACGTTTACACGCAAGCCACCCGTGGCAGACGGCCGCTCTCTGGCCTGACGGTTGTACGTAAAACCTGCACCAAAACCGAGACCAGATACATACACCTGCTGCTCAGTCACCAGCAACAGACTCCTCAGGTTCCTCAGCCAGCGACCTTAGCATAATTCACTTATGACAAAGATTTAATATTTTATGTGTACAAATGCATCCAGTAAAATAAAATAAAGGCTAACAAGCCACCTGCTTCTTGACACAAACTTCCATAAATGTCATGAAATTTTATGCTCTCATAAAACAGCGCAATGGAAAAACACTTCCATTATTTCACTGCAAGGGGCAAAAGCTTTCATGGTACTTGCCAGGACTTGTTCAGAGAAACACAAAAATAAGCATACAAAAACCTATCGAGAAGAAGGACCAGGCAGTAAAATTCCCCAGAAAGCAGGCTGATAATTGAGGCTCACCAGCGTGTCTTCGCGTGGCGGTGCTCTCACATCACGGGTTTTGATTGCAAGATTTCTGGGACACGGACTGTGTCATCCTCCCTCCTAATAACGATCTGTGGGTTTTTCCACCAGATTTATTCCAGCCAGAGCAAGAGTCACGAATCACACCTGCGAGGAGGAAGAAAACAACAGTAATGCATTTCTTCCGCAGACAGAGAACCTGAAGCCAAGCTGGGGCACAGCGAGGAGGGAGATCCCGTCAGTGGTCCCCTTCGTCCCAGCAATCATTCTGACACAGCCACGGTCCCGCTTACTCACCTTCTTTTCTATCCATTGCTGTGCACGTGGTCAGGTCCCGAAGAAAACAAGAGAACAGCTCTGCAAGATACCAAAATATTAGTCCTTTGTCCCCATGTTTTGCAGTGTTTGGAAATTTTATTTAAACTTTTCTGCTCACATCATTTACATGAACAATGGGAAATATGTGAAGTTAGAAAAAATTAGGCTGCGGAAAAATAAAAGTTAAACAAAAGAATTCAATCATGTCCAGGTACCCTGTTTAGAATATATGCATTCAAGAGAGCATATTAATCTTTGATTTCAACATTATTTTTTAACTTTATTTCACTTCTGTCTCAACCACTTCATTCTCATTTTTGAGAGAAAAAAGAAGAAACGGTTTGCACCTCAGAACTCCTTGCAGAGATGAAAATGTTTTTCCCGAAGGAGCGCTAGCCCCCTCACCGCGCCCCAGCAGCGCCGGCTGCCCTGGCACCTTCGCTGGCCCCCGGCCGGCACAGCTGCACCGGCCCCTGCTGGCACCGCAACGCTCTCTGGCTCGTCAGTGGTCTGCCGAACCCCAGACACTTCAGACAAATACTTCCAGTAACGTTCTTCAAGCAACTTCCCTTTCATCCACACCACACCACCGAAAATGTGACGCGCCCTCGGTTGGGACGGGCTCTGTATTAAGAACCTCTCCGCATGGCAGAGGAAAAGCCGTCCTGCGGGCCGGTCACACGGGTGTCTGCGATGGGCAAGTCCTGCCCAGCGGCGGTGGAAGCTTGTGGAAGCTCCTAAGTGGTCTGAAAACAATGAGGACAGCCCCAGCCAGGATAGATTGATAGGGGCGATGCAGGCAAAAATGTGCGGGGATGCAGAACAAATGCAACAGCCACAGAGTTTTGCTGTTTACCCCGTTAACGTCAGCAGTACGTGCTGTGTGCACAAGTTATTGGGATTTGAGAAAGAGCATATGCACAGCAGGTATCTGGCAGGCTGCGTGTAACGTGTCCTTTGAAGCACACTTGCTAACATGAGGTTTTACTGCGTTGTGTTTGTATTGTAAACTTCTTGACTGGAGCTGCTTGGAGAAACAAACACGCGGCAGAACCCAGCCTGCTGGTCCTCAGGGCTCACTCAAAGCCCTGCTCGGGACCTGCTGCCACCGACTCCCTGCGGCTCCTCACAACTGGCTCCCCGAGGGCACTACCGAGGGAGGCCCACGGGAACATTGGGCCCTGCCCGGCAGGTAAGCGGGGGGCAGCACATGTTTCAAAATCCTTTTGCGTCCTTCAGAATTTAAGGTCACGTGCAGCAAATATCTGGCACCTTTCCACAGAGCCAAGCTGGGAAACAGACAAGGGGCAAATTCACTGTCCACAAATAACTGGGACCCGTTCTGGGCTTTACATAATATCCAAATCCCCGCTCCCGGGATTCAGTGTCCTCCATCAGCAGTAACCACTAAAACTATTGAAAGTCATAAAAGAACTTACTAATCAGTCTCTTAATTGAGGCTCTCTGCTTCCCACTACACACAGACAAATTAAGCAGGTTAAAACAGTTCCCAGCAAACATCTGCTGAACCAAGTCAAAATTAATGACAAATAAAATTGAGTTCCCTTTGTGGCTGATTTTTCTCCCGTCTGTACCTGTAACATGCTATCATTACTTGTCAATCCCAACCAGCTTTGAAGTACGTTCCCAGCCTCTCACATCTTCCCAACAGCCCTTTAATCCAAGGTGGACATAAACTGAAGCACTCTTTTCCCCACCTGAGCACGTTCGCCCGCCCACTTGCAGACAGTGGAACGCCCCGCACGCTGGCAGCACAGCACGCCCAGCCGTGCCAGCACCGGCCGCCAGCCTGCTCCTGCCCGGGTACGGCCCGCAGAGCAGCATGCCAGTGCCCGTCCGCCCGGGTCAGAGTGAAGGGAGCCATCGGGGCGTGGAGCCTTACACGGCAGGGCGCTGCATCCCAGTGTCGCCCCTGCTCCCTGTCTGCAGGCCATCCTCCCCGTGGCGCCCCGCGGTGCCAATGGCGTGCGGCACGCTGCCGGCGGCCCGGCAGTCACCCGTGCTGCTCCCCGCGCAGGCAGGACCTAGCAACACAGGTGCTGGATTTTGCACTTGCCAGCTAGCCGGTAGCAGCCAATAAATTTTGTTAAAGGAAAGCAGTAAAATCCCAATACTAGACCCACCGAGAAGTGCTAGCAGCCATCCACACTGCCTGCTCAAATGCTAATTGGTACACTGGAGAACTAGATGTAGTACACCATCTGGGCAGACCTCCAGAGTCATTTTCGAGAAAGGTATGTTCAGCACCGCATGTACCGGGCAAGGCTCTTCCTCCGCCTCAGCGCTACCAGCACCGTTCAATATAGCACACAGCATGCTCTGCGCGTTGGCTGGCGCCCGAGCAGATAACCATGCTCTTCCTTCCCCCAGAGGCAGCTATCTCCAGACGTCAGTAAATTAGAGAGTCTCCTTGACACTGATAGACAAGTTGTCATGGAGCTATTTTTCTCTTTAGCAGAGCTGCAGAGCTCTGCCTGCGTATCTGGCTCATGATAAATGGCCCGAGGTATTCATTTGCTCGCTCGCTTATTACATTGGCCACTAATATCTTTGCTCCAAGCCCTCGCGTTGCCATTGCTGTATGGTGCTCCCCACGGGCAGCGGCTATTTTGACAGTAAGAAATTTAAAAGGGCACCAAGAGCCAAGCCCTTCTACAACAGCTTCTCGGTCTAGCAGACAGCGACACAAGTGACGTTGCCCAGCCCAGGAGGAACTTCTCCAGCCCTCAGCGAGCACCAGGCGCCCCACAGCTCTCGCTCCCCGCCGCTGCAGCCTGCCCTCTTTCCCGGCTCGGAAGGTGGCGAGCAGGGCCAGCCGGGCAGCCAGCCCGGGCTGGGCAGCGCTGAGACCAACGATCCGCTCGGGAGCCTGCCGCTGTCGTCTGCCACGGCAACGCCTGCAGGCCTGACTTCTGGGGGGCTCGGGTATAAATACCGGCTCATAACCACTCTGACTTTCAAACTAGATGCCTGGCTTAAATTAAAGGTGATGAAAATCATGGTATTAATAAGAATTAAGCCTATTTCCAGAAAAAGGTAAGCTTTGAGAAAATCCTAGTGGGCACCCAGCTGCATCTTCAGGGGCCTATCATCCTTTAAATAATGTCTCTCGGTGGCAAGAAATGTCTGCCTTGGCTTAGCACACCCATACAAAAGCTCAGAAAAAATTCCACAGAGGACGGCCAGGGAAAAGCTGCATCCAGAACTGAGTTGCGTTAGTGAAGAGAAGCAAATGAACTTGGAAGGTCACTGACATCTCTCGGCTGCCAGCCCGCAGCCTGGTTTGGAGCAGTGGCTGCGCGCAGCCCAGGCGCTGCGCACGGGGTGCCCGCAAGCGCCGGCCAGAGCCTCGCTCGGCGAACGAGATGTGCTTATTGCACACGCAGGCCGATAAACTGGGAATCCTGTGGCTGGTTGCTGCTGAACAAGGTCATTTGAATCTCCCATCTATTACAGAATTTTGGCATTTACATTTTAATAACAGTTTTCACCTCCTTTTCATGTTTTACATGTGCAGATGGATTTGACACATGCTACCAAACGTTTTTTTGTGAATGTAGGTTTTTGGGTTTTTTTTCTTTTCAAACAAGAAAGCTGTTCTACGAAATCCAATGCGCTGTCTGTCTTCCAACTTCATCAGTGCCAAGTTTCCCAGCAGGGCCGTCAGGAAGCTTTCAGCCATATACATTCAAGACAGAGCTTTTACATATGAAATGAAACAAAAATCCCACTGATGCCCCAGAACCGGCAGGGAGAGGATTGTTCGCAGGCATGGCTGGCAGCGCTGGCATCGGCAGTACCTTGCTGATTAGCACGGACGTGAGGAAGGGCAGGAGCCTGAAGTTTGAATTGCAGCTGTGCAGCAGGACCAGGGCGAGGCAGGGGCAGCAATCCTGGGGAGAGCACACTCAGAGCTTCCTTTAATTGTACATCCTTGAGTAACTGAGCAGCAGAGCTGCTAGTTCTGCTGGCTAGGCACAGACCCATCCCAGTGGTCCTTCTCAAACAACGGATTTCACATCAGAGACCTCCCAACAAAAGCAACCTGCTCCTAGCACCTTGGCATCCGAACCCAGAAATTACTGATTTCAATTACTGTCTTACCTCAACAAACACGGCAACTCACAGGGGACAAGAGGAGTTTCAAAACCAGCCTCAGCTCTCACACACCGAACTCTGCAGTCCACATCAGACAACTCCTCGGCAACCTCGCATAAATGCGCCGTGGGCTGGCCCTCCGACTGCACTGAGCTGAGCTCGCGCTTTTGGGTCCTGGGAGAACAGAGAGAGGAAAGTGCATGGGAAATAGGGGGTTTTACAGTTATATCACTGCTCTGGAGAGCTTACTCGGAATCCATTATTGATGTCCAGATGATGGTTTGGACAGTTAACAGCACTGAGCCAGGGATGCAGGCATGTGGCTTTCTCCAGAGAAACACAGACCAAACCCTGGAGGTCTGCTGCAGAAATGCTCCAAGCACCCAAAGTCCCAGACTGAAAATACATAAGGAATGGTGTTTTGGAGGCACTGCATGACCCCACTTCACAAGCAGGATTCAAGCACATAAAGAGGGAAACACATTTTTCTTGTCTTTTGATCTACTGCTAGCAGACTACCAGACTGCATTCATGCTGCTGGTTGTGTCGTATCCTCGGTCTCCTCTTCCTACACCTTCACGTGCAGGCAGGCATATTCGCTCACCTCAGACATATCTCAGACATCCCAGCTTTTTCTGTGCAGCTGAGACACAGACTTCCCTAAGGTAAGAAGCTGCTAGGGCATATAAAACTGGTCAAAATAGTAAGACAAAAATACTTAAATGGCAGAAATTTCTTACTTAGAATCACTGCTGGGTCTTAATAGAGCCTCCACGGCTCGAGAGTTTTGTCTTATCATATTTTATAGAATATTGGATGAAAGGTGTCATCAGGAGAAATGGCGAGAAAAATGAGAATAACATCAGAAAAAATGAAAAGCAGGTAAGTTATGGGAAAACTGAGGAAATTACAGATTTAAAAACTAAGTTTGTTTTAATTTCTCCTGTTCTCCAGACAATTACAGGTACCAAACAGAGTCTCTGGCGATCAGCCAGTGAATGTGCAGCTTTGGAGGGCTGTACAGAGCTGGCTATTCTCAAAACAGCCTACTGCTAAACCAGTATTTTCAAAGATTTCTACTCATAACTGTCCATATCACCGCCCGCTCTAACAGGGGCAGTGTGGAAATGTTTTTCATAAGGAAGCTGCTTCATAGACCTCTGGCTGGAGACATTCTATACCAAACACTGACAGGTTTACATGTGATAAACACTCCTGTACTAGCAAGGCCTGTGCAAAAAACTTACTCTTTCTTCTGGTTCTGCTCCATCGTGCACCACATGCAGGTATGAGTGCTTGATCTGACCAAGGATCTGATATGAGCTCACAAAGAACAGGAAAAGATTTGCACAAATATTTGACTGTTAGGCTTCCCAGAAAAGGACGAAAATGTTTGGGAAAAAACCCTTAGCTCCAAATTTATCCAAAACGTTTTTTTTCCAGCCTTCACGGTAAAAAACGGACGAGAGGAAATTGTCTGATTCAGCTCCAGCACAACACCGAAGTCATCCTGCCTACCACAGAATGGTAAACGGGGCTTTTGACTCCGTGTGGCCATCCCACTGGAATGAAATGGGCAGCCATGAGGTATCTGCATCCACTACTTTTGATGGCTAAAAAAGTTAATTGGAACTTCTGAAACAATGAGACATCCAATTTTTCAAATATGATTCATCCTGTGTCTGAACTAGTCTCCTGAGGGTCATTTTCATAGTAAATTAATCTTTCTAATGTCAGATGTAAATTATCAGCAGTGACACCATGACCACGGTGTCAGCAGCAGCGATGGCCTTGCTGCAGATAGGCGTGGTAGTGACACTGATGATATTGAGTCTGACAATGTAAAAAATTAGCTTAAAATTAAAATAACTCTGATGGCATCAAACGCAACAGAGGCTCATTTGGATCCTGACCATGTCTGCCTCTAGCTGCAAGCATCATCTGGAAAAGATGGGGCTAACACCACTGGCCGTCTCTGTACAGTCCTCGGGACGTGCTGTCAACAAGTGCCCAGACAGAAGCCATGCATTCCTGCTGCTCCTCGCGTGGAGAGACGAGAGCTGCGGTGACTGGTGCTAGCACCTCTTAGGGAGGGAGGAGGCATACGGCTAACCGACCAGCTGACACAGCCCCGTGGGACGCGCGCCCACCACCTCGCCCTCTCGGCACTCAGCCATGGAGGAGATGGGCCTCAGCGCTGCTGTGATTAAACAGTATTTTCTTGTAGCCCGCATTGGAGCACCGAGTATTACAGAACAGGAGCGGAAGCTCCTGAGCTATGTTCAGTTGTGAAATTCTAAGAGGTCACAATGTGCGCTGGGAGTTAGGTAAACAAAATATAGCAAATACCTATTCTAACTTTTCAACAGCCTTTGCCTCAGAGATCGCAGTTCTCTTCTGGCATTTCACGCCATGCACTGAACACATCCTGGAAGCAATTCTGTCTGCTGCCTGTCTGCAAGCAAGTCAGACAATATTTCATATCTTTCTTGGCAAGATGAACTTCAGAACTGTGTTCTAGCAACTATACTCCAGGATCTACACCCTCATTTCATGTGCCATCAAAATTCTACGTTGTTTGACCAAAATCTTCTTTTTTGGCCAACACTCTTGCCAGAAAACTCACTAGCCAGAATTTGCAAAATATGAAGGAAAAAATCAATATTAGTGCAGGCAGAGCAAATTCATTTGCTGACTAATGCAGGTATTGCTTGCATTTTCTTTTAGAGTCTCAGTTTTAGAATAGAATAGAATCATTAAGGTTGGAAGAGACCTCAAGGATCATCCAGTCCAACCGACCCCCCCCACCTATTACCCACTAAACCATGTCCTTCAGTTATTGGCAATATGCAGGATGCAGCAAATGTTTAACCACATAACCTTTAGCGTCACTTACAAACCAGGCTTAAATCCTGGCCAGGCTCCAAGTTTCATTAAGCCTGGAGAGGCATTTTGCTGAAGAATCCAATAGTAACACTCATTTAAAAAAAATACGACAGTTAAAAATAAGATGTGTAACTTTTTTCCTTATGCATCTCCCACCTGACTGGCAGGCCGGGTTTCCCTTTCCACCCCGGTTCCCACCGGGCACCGAGACGGGCTGCCTCCGGCTCTCAGGCAATGTGCTCCAGCTCTCTCTGCGGCAGCTGGAGCGGGGGGACCCCCCAGGTCCCATTTCACCTGCTGAGTCATCGTCCTCCCACCATGGGCACGGTGTCTGGAGCCCTGCTTTCAGCACGACGTCCCACAGAGGGGACAGGAACCCGGCAAGGCCGTGAGCAGACGAGGGTGTTGGGGGTTGGAGGCAGCTCCCCTCTGCTGGGTGTTTGATACCAGGCGCCCGCTGGCGAGGTCGGCAATACCGCACTGGAGTCGCCCTCCTCCAGCCACCGCTGCTCTGAAGAGGCAATGTGGCGAAGAGAGGGGAACCGAGCACCACAAACCCACACGCTGAAATATTTCCAATAGCCATATTAAGCAGTGGAAACTTTCTCCTGGCAGCAAATGCCCTGCAGACAAAACAAGGGCAAACTCAACACCTCCCTGCACCAACGTGCTTGTCCTCGAAAGGTGCTTGGCGAAAGCTAACCTCAATTAACAAGAACTGTGAATCTACAGCAATTAGTTAAACATCGTTGTATCTTTGTGCAGACACTCTTCTTCCAAAGTAAAATTCCCCTGGTTGCCTTAAACTTAATTCTCTTACAAATGCTATTAAACTAGCGGTTTTCAGCCTCCTTTTGATTTGCGGGCCCCCAGAAATGTCGGAGGGAGATGCTGCAGACCACGAGCAGCACACGGCTGCAGACAACAGGCTTCTCCTGGATCCGGTTTTCAAGCAAACCCCAGGGCTCCCTGAACAGGGACTGAAAAGTGTTTCAGTCAAAGAAAAGCCCTGTTAGTTATGCCTAGGAAGTTTATGCACTAAGTAATCTAGATTAACTTTTAATTTGGACCATTTTCTCTCAGTACCCCACCCAGACAGATGATTAGTACCACAAGGTTGGCCGGCTTTTGGTAAGAAACTGATAGACCTATAAAGTATATTGTAAACTTCAGAAAAGCTTTGCCATTTACATTTTGTTATTTTTAAAAACCCTCCCAGACGTGCAGTTTAACACTGCATTCATAAATCTTACACTCAATTAAAAGGCACGTTTAAATTCTGTAGACTGGGAGTCAGCGCACAGAGTACAGCACCGGTACGTCACGCTGCCTCGGTAGCACCGAGCGCCCTTTTGGTAGGGAACACCACACACCGCCTGCCCTGCTACAGCCGGCCCCGCTGTACTAACAGTTCAGAAACCAGCTGAAACCCTCGAAGCTGAGTGGGTCACAGCAGGCCACGGGCGACCACAGAGAGGCCAGGCAAGAGGCCGTCCCTGCCCCGGGGGGCTGGCACCAGCGAGGCGCCAGGCCCAGGGGCTGAAGGAGGATGGTGCTGCGCACAGCCCGAGAGAGAGTGACCCACCTGCCACGACGCTGCCGGCTGTTACGGCAAAGCCGTTTCGGTGGGCAGCTACTGGAGCCGAGCCGCGTGCCCAGCAGCGTTACCGGTGCCGCCTGCTCCTTCCCCTCAGCCACCCCGGCTGCCCAGAGCAGGCCGGCTGCGGCACTGCCACGGGCTGAGGGCACTGGGCAGGGCCCTGCCGGAGGGACAGCCGGAGGACGGGGGTTCTCCATAGCCCCGGGGTGCTGCAGAGCCCTGGGTTGGGGGCAGCCATCACCACCAGAGGCCGGCAGCTGTGGGGCCAGGCCACCAGAGCCACTGGGGCTGCCCACAGCCCGCAGGCCTTTCCGTGATGGCTTCATGGTCAAGGGGTGATTTGCCCGCAGCAACACAACACCAAACGGCACAGCCAGTCCTCCTTCCAACCGGAGGCATCCAAAGGGCTTTGCCTGCCTTCCTCCGGGGGTGACTGAACACCCTGCGTTGTGTCAGAAGCGCTCACCGCTCCCGAGACAAGCGCAGCCAGCGGAGCCCAAGAGCCAGCCCTGCCATTCAGCCACCCCCGTCATTCGATAATTACAAAGCAAACTATGCAACACAATAAATGAGGTTGGTAATTTGTTACCGTTTTGCTGCTTCATAAGTGTGCTGAAGATTGTAAATTGGGTGCTGTATTAAAAATGACAGAAACACACTGGATGCTGCACTAAGTTTCTGTGCATTTCAGCATCTGCAGACAGTAATGGGGAGCATGGAAACAGCGGCGCAGAGATGCCGAGGGTAGCTACGCTGCTAGATAATGCGCAGAAACTTAGATCAGATAGTGACATGACTACGTGCTCACAGTGCCTTTTGGAGCAGGGTCCTGACAATGGCGGCACAGCAGGACAACGGGGGGGTGGCGCTGGGTCCCTGGGCAGCGGGCAGCCAACAGCGGGCAGCCTGAGGAAGCCACATCCCCGCAGGGATCTGTCCTGAGCTCCACTGCTGCTCCTGGGGGAGCGACTCTGTGCCACCCTCGAAAGGGCGCGTGGCCTCACTGAACGAGCCGTGGAACCCTGGACCGAGGGGCACGTAAACGGGCTGATGCAGTCTGAGAGCCACCCTCTGCGCAGGCTGAGGGGGGCCGGGGAGCGCATCACCCAGCGCCTGCAAAGCGGCAGCAGCAGCACAGCCAAAGTGAACGAGGGACCACAACCTTGGCATGCCAGGAAGATGCTGGGCTTGAAGAGACCGGTGCAACTCCTAACAATCAAACGAGTCCAGAAAGTAATAACAGAGGAGCTGTCTGTCTGAAACAAAAACATAAGTGGCTCCAGACACCTCTTGTTTATTAAGGTTTGCTCTTCCTAACGGGCTTCGCCTCGCAGTGATCTTGCATTATAAGGCAGGATTACCCTCACTTCCTCAATTCTGCCAAGTACAAAGCACTGTGTATGAATTATTGAACTCTTCATTTGCTGTGCGCACTCTGGGTAATGGCAAGCCTGTGCCTTAAGAGGACAACCTGCCGATTATTCAATTTTCCTGTGCTTTATTAACATGGCACATCGAGTACACACACATCAACAGCACACTGAAAAAAACCTGTTTGCTTTAGACTCAAATATTATGCAAAGCAAAGAAATTATTACAAAAAGGGCTTCCCCCCCATTCGTTAGCAGGTTCAATTACTGTGCCACTTAACCTGACTATTTTAATGTTCATCTCCTTCTTACTCCACATGAAAGCTTTATTACCAGCACTACAATCATTTAAAAATAAGCTAAAGCCTTAGAGTGCTGAGGAGTTTGGGGTTTAGAGCTTAAGTAGAGCTGCATAGCAAGAATTACTGAATCGGAAGAAAGTTGGTGTGTACTGCGCCTGCTGTTGGATACATCTCCAATACCATTGCAGGGAACAAATTAAATAACATCCAGTTTTAATTAAAGGCAAAATTACAGACATAGTTCTTCTGATGCCAGCACGAAACAGAGAGGCTCAGCGATTACCTGTGTCCCTTAGCACTGGGCAGGCAACTTGATAAGATGCTGCATTTTTTTGTTTGTATTTATCTCTATCAGTCATGGGCAGCAGAAAACATGGCCAAATCAAACTTCTTTCTAGATATGAAACAGAAATTTTCAAGCACTCTCCGTGCTCTTTCCTCAGCAAGAAGCCAGACGGCACTGATGGCAACTACCACCGCTACACTGCAGCAATAGTCACAGAACCACAGCATCTCCCGAGCTGGAAGGGCCCCTCCAAGCCCACCAGCCCAACCCCTGGCCCCACACAGGACCAGCCCCATCACAGCAGATGGCTGAGAGCGTTGGCCAGACGCTGCTTGAACTCAGCCCAGCTCGGGGCGGTGACCACTGCCCTGGGGAGCCTGTGCCAGGGCCCCACCACCCTCTGGGGGAAGAACCTTCTCCTGATCCCCACCCTAACCCTTCCCTGTCAGTTTCAGTAGTGTGTAGCTACAGACAACACCAAGTGACAGGCTCTGCTGCCTGTGCCCCACAAGCTGCTTCTTGTGTCCGTACAGACTGACCAGTCAGGCTATGCTTTCCTCTGCAGATACAATCGGATAACCGAACATGTCCGATACCAGCAGCTCTTTGATAACGCCTCTTTGGAATGGCCACTACAGTTCAGTTCTGCACAAAACAACCCCATGCTAGAACTTCATGAAACTCATTAAAGTAGCATCAAAATTTCAATATGACTTTGTGACTTTCTGGCTGTTCTTTGATTCTCTCATAGACCCGATTCTTCCAAACATTTAAACAGGCGTTTAATGACGTGCATTCAAGGAAAACAATCAGGAGGGCACTGAAGGACACAACTAACTGCCCACATGTAGAAACACTGTCAACGTACACGGGATTGCTCACATACGTGATGTTAATCATGTGTGTAGGAATCCTGCCGGATCCGAGTCGACACACTGAATCCCAGCTGTACGAATTAGGTCTGTGCCTAAGGATGCTTCTAGAGAAGGACGTGCTTTAGGAGCTGCCAAAGTCTAATGAGGTGCTTTGTGGAAATGAAGCCCACATAAAATGGATGAAAACTTTTTTTAAATTTGAAAGGGAAATATATTTAATGAGATATATAAAGATGCCATCAGGAGTTAGTAAAACTATTCATATAAAATAAAATTATTCAGTATACTTATTCACTCATACTCTCTGTCATTTGTCTGTCTTTACATATGTAGAAGAGAAAGATCTACTTCTATTTGTTAGATGCTTAGCTTTTTGAAAGAGTAACAATAAGTGAATTGACAAGTAATGAAAGCATTAACTGTCATGTAAAGATTATGACTCTGGTGCTCGGTGGTGCAATTAAATGTAATGTTTGTTTCTCTCTCTCTGTGAGTAACGATAAGATTTCCCCTGTGAATATCTAAGCAGCTGACTGATAGCGTTAGGACAACTGCTCTGAGTAGCCAATGCAATCCATTACTAACCATGTCCTTAAAACTAACTTTTGCAATTGCCTTAAGTGACCTTAGGTGCTAAGCAAGGAGGTAATATTTAGGTGTGATTACCTACACAATAAACATGTACAAAGCTATCCCCAGGCCAGGTCAGCCATAAAGAAAGAGAAAAATATGAACTCATCTGAATAATACTGACGCATCCATCTGCTTGTTTCGCTCTCTGCGATGGGCCTGTAACACAGGTACGATTGCGTGCAGAGATAGGAATTTATAGTTCTCATTCCGGGATAAAACAGCCAGGAAGGCATTAATAACAACTGAAGATCAATCAAAACCAGAAATGCTTTCTGAAAAAAAGGGTAATTGAGAAACAGAAAACTGACACTTAGAACAAATGGTTCTTGAGGGAGAGACATTACTTCTGAAATATGTTGACTGGTACCTAATTAAAGAGAGGCAGACATTCTGGTGGCCAGGCTCCCAGAACCCTAACATCACAGTTATTCTTCAGGAGCGCTTATTAGCAACAGCAGCGGCATTGTTCTAGAGTAATGCGCGTGCTGTTACAGAAGAGCTCAATATTGTTCAATAAAACTCACCCTTTCGGAGACAAAGAGCATCTCACAGCAGAGCAGAATTTGAAGACTTCAGGACTGCATAACTGGCCAAATCGTTTAATGCGGATCGTTCGCCTCGCTCACACTGGGATTTCTGTGGAATACATTACTCACTGTTTTCTCCTATTACTTGACCAATCCAGTGATGTCTCAGATGTCCGGATGAAACGATCAGTCTTCAGTAACGACAGTAATGATCACCCTGTGCTCGGCTCATACAAACTAAGTTTCGCCATCTCACACAACAATGTTGTGACAACCCTGGCTGCAGCTGGGGCTAACCAGACATCAGTGATGCCCTGACAAGAGGAAGAAGCTGATCAGATTTAAGTCAGGGCAGCTGTAATTGCACTGGGCTAATCACTGGGATCCTCCTCCCGGCAAAGCTGGGGTTCCTGTCCTGCTTCCCGCAGGCCGGTTCCTCTGCCCCATGCCCGGCAGCCACCAGGACCCGGCGGGCTGGTGGCTCGGGGAGCCGGGCGGCCGTAACGCTACTCCTCTCCAGTCTCCGGAGCTTCTCGTTTTCCTCGCCGCTCATTTTCACCACTACGCGCACCCCTGTTTATCCCGGCCTTACAGCACCAAACTGCCCGGTCGGTCACAACACAGTTCGGCGCTGCAGTATCTGTCCAATTTATTGAACGCTTCCTCGATCACCTGAATTCTTGGTGATCTGAACTTATTTAATGTCCCCAGGAGGTTCAGTTAGTCAAGGTGGTACAATACGTGATATACAGGATGTGACTGATGTTAAATTGACTACAAGATAATTAGATGCTAATGTCACCTTTGTGTCAGGATGACAGGAATGTCACTATCTAACACGTCTGTGTAATTTCTGAGTGACTACGGTGTCACCTTGCAGCTTGTTTAAGGCACTCTGATGGTGGGAGGAATGACACGACTGCAATATCGTCCTGTGCGCAGGGTGTGCCGTTTGGGTGTAGGCAGGCACTGCGATTGCTGCAGCGGCACAACAGTTTCACCTACAGTCGTCAAAAAGCCTGCAGCCAAGGCAAAGCTAACGGATCGTTTAGTGGGAGATGTTCCACTCCCTTGATCATCTTCTGGCTCTGCGCTGGACTCTCTCTAGCAGTTCCCTGTCCCTCTTGAGCTGAGGGGCCCAGAACTGGACGCAATACTCCAGATGCGGCCTCACCAATGCAGAATAGAGGGGGAGGAGGACCTCCCTCGACCTACTGACCACAGCCCTTCTAATACACCCCAGGATGCCATTGGCCTTCCTGGCCACCAGGGCACATTGCTGGCTCATGGTCATCCCCCCGTCCACCAGGACCCCCAGGTCCCTTTCCCCTACACTGCTCTCCAGCAGCTCAGTCCCCAACCTGCACTGGCACATGGGATTCTTCTTTCCCAGGTGCAAGACCTTACACTTGTCCTTGTTAAATCTCATCAGGTTCCTCCCCACCCAGCTCTCCAGCCTATCTAGGTCNCAAACAATGTTTATAAATATGTTAAGGGTGAGTGTCGGGAAGATGGAGCCAGGCTCTTCTCGGCCTCACTAAGCGATAGGACAAGGGGCAACGGGTGCAAATTGGAGCACAGGAGGTTCCGGGTTAACATAAGGAAAAACTTTTTCACCATGAGGGTGACAGAGCACTGGAACAGGCTGCCCAGAGAGGTTGTGGAGTCTCCTTCTCTGGAGACATTCAAAACCCGACTGGACGTGTTCCTGAGTGATGTGCTCTAGGTGGCCCTGCCTTGGCAGGGGGGTTGGACTAGATGATCTTTTGAGGTCCCTTCCAGCCCTTGTGATTCTGTGATTCTGTGAAATGAACCGAGACAGCTTGCTTGGCTCTCAGCTTAGCTCCCACCTGACCTCCTCCCACACGTGCACCCACCCACTTGGAAACGCTCCGTCTTCCCCGTTCTCTGAGGCTTAGATCTGGGAGTCCTGAGTGAATGACCACAGTCCGCATGATGCGCAGAAGCTAGGTGAAGAGTAGGCAGATTTTGGTGGCTCTTCTCTTCTCTTCTCTCTCCTCAGCCCTGGAGGAGCACGCTGATGGATGCCAGCTAGAAGACAGGAATGCAGCACTCAAGGAGCGATTCCAGATGCCGCCCTGCGTTCCTCCCAGCACACCTCCTCCTGCCTGACCAGCCTCCCTCCTGCCCTCGTGCAGCCCTGCCATGCAGGAGAGCCACCTGCGGGAACACCCCGGGATCGAGGTATTTTAATCCCCAGGCCGGTGAGGACGTAAAGCCTGGCCTGGAACACATTCATTAACACACGGCTGAAGAACAAGGGCACAGTCTGGGATACTCCCCTACAACGCGCCAAGCAAGCACAGAAAGACCGTGCCATACCCTTAAAGAAGGAAGGGCACGTTACTTTATGTGGAAATATTAAGAGAGAAGAAAGAAACTGCCCTACTTGGTGCAGCCAGGTCTATGCAGCTCTGCCTCCACGGCTGGTTTGCTGAGCTGTCCCCCAGGCCAGACACCTGGACGTTCTCCAGCGTGCATTTCAGTGACGGTTCCTCCCGCTGGAGCCCTCCTCTCGGGGAACACCATCCACCCACACCCACAGGTCTTTCTGTCGGCTGCAGGCACGCCACAGGAGCTCAAACATCGGTCCCAGTACACCGGGAAATGGGGAAAGCCCACAGCACAAACCAAACTATGCGACACACGGAATTCCACACCAGGGGCAAGACCCTCACGTGGATGATGGCATCTCCGACTCCTCAGCACCAGGGCAGTATTTGCGACAAAAGCAATGGCTGTGTTCAAATGCCATAATAAAAGCCTTCCAATGCCCCCTGCAGCGTCAGGACCGAGCACTGGCTGTCGTTCCAGGCAATACAATGTGAGCGTAAAAGAGTTCAGCACCCCCAACACATACCTCTCTTCTGCTTTTATGAGATCTGATATGTAAAACTGTTCTCTTCTGTACCACAAAACAGAATTTATTTTAATCTCCGTTGGATCTTATCAGACATGCTGTACCCATCAGCTCTTTGACACAAAAATCAAAGAAAACACTCAAAATAAAGGGAGATGGACATAAAATGAGAAAGGAAGAGGATATCTATAAAAATATTACGAGCTTTACACGCACAAATATATTCCAGAACCCCCAACATTTTTAGAAAAGTTGTTGCAGCCAGATGTCCAACTCAGAACAAAGACGACCAGGAGGAGCCCCGTTGCCTACAATAAAACCATTCCTGCCTAATCCTGGCCTGGAATTTAATTGAGAAGTCAATATTGGCCTTTGCACTGGAATTATACTCTGAAAACTTTCTTAGTTAGGGGGCATTTAGAAGTGAGGACAATCTATGTCCTAATATGTACATTTGCCTGTGGTTTGTGAGATCCAGGCACGTACATCTGAAGCTTAAAAGCCTTGTGCTGGGACCTCTGTGGAAAACCCAATATTGAAAGTTAAGCTTACGAGGCACCAAATCATTGAATGCTAACTAGCAAGAAAATGAACTCTTTTCCCTTGCGGCTGTGTTGCGCAGGCAGGCGGCTCACGGCTGGGCTTTACAGAGCCTGGTCGGGGCGCCCGGTGCCGCAGGGCCCGTGGCAGGGCAGGTTCCCCGACGCGGGGCTGGGTGGCCACCAGCCGCTTCCCCCAGGCAACCAAACCGGCCAGATCGTGCACGTCTGCCAGCTTCTGTTTAAACACCCAACACTCCGAGGGACCTGTCCTCTGCCGGGAAATGGTATTTCTGTTTGCGAGTGAGCAGTTAGCTGCGTGACTGCCCCGTTACAGCCGCTCTCCGCTGGAGCTGCTGAGTGCTGGGCATGTGCCGAGGCTCGACACTAAAGCACACAGAGCGGCGCACTAAGGCATCAAAAAGGGTAACGTAAAAGTCATTGCCATGGCTACATGACAACTTATTTTGCAGTATAATATGTTTTATGAAATATGTATGATCTTATTTAACATATACCATTTGTTTTTAGCATTTCATTTCTGATAATAGCCTTTTAATGATAATCCCGGTCTTTTAATGATTCTAATAATTAGACTCCTAAAAATCATCATGTTTTATGTTACATATGCTGAGATCCTTTAAAAATATTTATTTTCCCCTGCACTTTAGAAGCTGCTTTGCTCTTCTGCAGTGTCTGGAATCTGCTTAGAGCCACATTCAAAAGCATTCCTGAGCCTCACTTCCCTCCCCGGCTGCGAAGGGCTCCTCATGCCCATTGCTTCTTTCCTTCTCCTTCCTCCTGCTTCACCTGGACTGCCACAAGTCCATGGGGCCGGATGGAATCCACCCGAGGGTGCTGAGGGAGCTGGCGGATGTGATTGCCGAGCCGCTCTCCATCATCTATCAGCAGTCATGGTTGACGGGAGAGGTCCCAGATGACTGGAGGCTTGCTAATGTGACACCCATCCATAAGAAGGGTCGCAAGGAGGATCCGGGGAACTACAGGCCTGTCAGCCTGACCTCGGTGCCAGGGAAGGTGATGGAGCAGGTCATCTTGAGGACAATCACGTGCCATGTCCGTGACAACCGGGGGATCAGGCCCAGCCAGCATGGGTTTGTGAAAGGCAGGTCCTGCCTGACCAACCTCATCTCTTTCTATGACCAGGTGACCCGCCTGGTGGATGAGGGAAAGGCTGTTGATGTAGTCTACCTAGACTTCAGCAAAGCCTTTGACACGGTCTCCCACAGCCTTCTC
>VWZZ01002908.1:0-24571 GCA_013399095.1 Psophia crepitans
CAGAGAAGTTGTGGATGTCTTATTCACAGTGTTCAAGGCCAGGGTAGATGGGGCTTTGAGCTATCTGGTCTAGTGTAGGGTGTCCCTGCCTGTGGTGGGGGGTTTGGAACTAGATGATCTTTGAGGCTCCATTCGATGATTCTATGATGATTTTGTGTCAGTTATCAGGTTACATTGAGATAAATAATTATAATTTTTTGCCCTATGATTAGTTCAAATCTGTAATTAATAACTAGAAAATTATTTTTTTCAGCAGAAACCAAAAGACAAAAATTAACATTTTTTGTTTCTGTAATTAAGGAAGCATTGTTACAAAGGCAAACCTTTCTAAAACCAAGACTGACAGAGAAATGATTTGGCAAACAGGCTTAACAATGAACCCATCTTTGAGATGCCTTTTCAAAATAAATCATCACATTTACATAATTATTTTATATATCTATATATATATATCCCGTAACACATTTGAAGTACCTCAGTCCACCAAAACATGTCTGTCAATTCCACATTTACAGTATTGATAAAACAAAAATTACCTGATTTTTTAAATACTTTATTTCAATTGAAATAGTCCATTACAAATGTCTTATGAACTCTAATCACCCTTCTACTATAGACCATAAATTATCTCATCACTGAATTCCCTCTTTTCAGTAAATTAAAAAAAACTAAATGCTGCCTTCTGTGTCAAAGACACATCTTTCCATATGTTGTTATATTATTCATATTCAGTACCTGAACTACATGCTTGAGTTATTACACAGGTTTTGGGGCCACCTTCTCCAGCTGGTGAAGGGGCTGGAGCACAGGTCTTATGAGGAGCGGCTGAAGGAACTGGGACTGTTTAGTCTGGAGAAGAGGAGGCTCAGGGGAGACCTTATTGCCCTCTACAACTACCTGAAAGGAAGTTATGGTGAGCTGGGGGTCAGCCTCTTCTCACAGATAACTAGCGACAGGACTAGGGGGAATGGCTGCAAGTTGCGCCAGGGGAGGTTAAGGTTGGAGATGAGGAGAAATTTCTTCTCAGAAAGGGTGGTCGGGCATTGGAACGGGTTGCCCAGGAAGGTGGTGGAGTGACCGTCCCTGCGGGTGTTTAAGGAAAGGTTGGATGTGGTACTTAGGGACATGGTTTAGTGGGTAATAGGTGGTGGGGGGATGGTTGGACTGGATGATCCTTGAGATCTCTTCCAACCTTAATGATTCTATGATTCTATGATTCTATGATTCTTTGAATGCACCAACTTTCTCTTCAAAACATAACAAGAGTTACGGGCTCCAAAATAGTACTCTATAAAAATCTTTTCCCGTGCTGGGGTACTTTTGTTCCTGAATAAAGTAAGGATCATGATAAACAACTGCAGAAGGGTACAGTGGAATGTTTTCACTCTCAGTAATTGACATTGAATATCTACCACCCACAAAGAACCAGAGGCAGCACGAAATTAAATATTTGTTCAGATCATTTATGAAAGTTCAGTTTCCAAATTTTAATATGAACATTGGATACGAGCTTTATACTTCAGGATTCTGCTCCACTCCTCTTACCCATTATAAAAGTCTGGGTAATTACACAGACAAATCTGAGTAAGGCTTCAGTAGATGTCATTGAATATATCAGGAAATATTATCAGTACACAAGGGCTTAATAATGAAACAGCTGGGTGTAGAAGAGGGACAAGAAGGCTGGTCTATTGTAAAAAGCACTTTGCTGACGCAACGCGATTGGCCCACATTTTGGAAATTTTCTTACAGATAAAGGAATAAGCACAAATTCCATTGAAGCTGTGTAGGCTCATAATAATGTGAGAAAAAACCTCAGCCATGCTAGAGACTGCTGCAGACGCTATGATTTTGTTAACACAAACCAGATCTAAATCCAAGCTGGCTAAACAGCAACTCCAAATACACCATGGAGGAATTTTGGCTTGCAGAAATGCACAATGCTCTGTGTGTCTTGGCTGCTTGCAGTCAGAACCATCTGTGAAGCAGGCAGAAAGCCTTATTGCAACTGGGTACGCCAGTGTCACAGGAGTTCCAGCGCCAAGCTAAGGTAACTTTAGATAGGCAATCTGCATAGCCCAAGTGTTGTCTATTCTGCATAAAACAACTCTTTTGTCTTCCCTACCCTAGATAAAGCAATGACTAGTTTTAAGATGTGCATTATAATAGATGGGATGCATATGAATATAAATGGAATGTTATGGATTGGAATTATATTGACTGGATGGTATACAGATGTATTCCAATACACATGGAGTGTATGTACGGTGTGTTTGAGCATACACATGCAAAGCATACGTATTTGTATGGTCAAGGATACATTTTCAGTTTTAAGGTCACTTTGGCAGCTAAGAAAATCCACATTATAATTATCATACAGATATTAGTATATATGCCAGAAACTGCAAAAATTGCATAGCCTATGTGTGTTTGTCTGTAAAAAATTCGTGATGACAATGGGCACATCTGCTCTTGAGATATGAGTCTCTGAATATCTTACAATAAACATTTGATGTAAGTTGAAAACCTTAGCCTCCTCTCAAGTGGTGTCAGGATTTGCCTTCCTGAACAGTATGGTTTTACACTATGGTTGGCAGAATGCAAACACGTTATACAAAAATATCACTAGTCATGTAGTTTTACCTATGCCTGTGATAAATCACAAAGTAGGCTAAATTTATATTGGATTTTAATGAGAAATTATTCTGTGCTTTTATGTATATAGTATTTGGAGAACACAGTTTATAAATTTGTTTCAGCTATTCTATTAAAAAAAATATTCAGGGTTATTAAAGAAACTCCTGATAAATATCTGTGTTCAGCTAAGACACAATAAGCATGAGAATGTCTCTTTTTTTTCTTCATAATCTCTCATGTTTAAGAAATTATTACTTCTTTTCTTGGCCATAGATCTATATTGTTTCATTTAACGGTACTACTTAAAAATAATGTTATAACTTTTTGTTTTCTTTTGTTTGGTGTCTTTTTTTTAATCAAATGTTGACCAGGTTTGTATTGCATCAGACACTCACAGTGAAACAACTTTTGTGAGTTTATTCAAAATTTTACTTCAACAACATAAATAGAAAAGGAGTGACTAAACAGTTATGATAACTACCTAATACTTTTGTTATCTGCTAGAAGTCACACAGAGTGAAAACCAGAGTTCTATCAACCAGTAAGTCTATATTAATGGCTAATTGTATAGTTAATTGTATAGCTACTGGTAATATTACTGACCCTGATTCTTATTGCCTGTACCCAGCCAAAGCAGCAGCTCTACAGATGGGCTAGCAGAGTGGATAATATCTGTCACTTTACACTGTCGTAAGCAGATTATCTCAAACCACCTTTCTTGACTGTTCAAACTAGATTGACTGGGGTGTTTTCTTCTTTTTTTTAGCTGACTAGACAGTATGTAAGCCATACTTTTGCCTGTGGCATCGTGGAAAAGCAAAATTCAGATAGCAGGAATGTAATAAGCAGTTTGACGGTGGAGATGGCAAAGCAAACAAGTGAAAAATGAAGCATCTTGAGACTGCACATTCATTTGTCAGGGGAATTGCTGAAGGCTTGAGTTAGAAGCAAAAGCACTGTTAAGGCACAGCCTGAAAATGAAGCTGAGACTGAGGTTCATGGGAGCAATGGCAGCAACCTGCCAAGAGGATGTAAGCTAACTAAGCAGTTAACATTTATTCTTCAGTTTAGCTGTAGTCTAGGTAAGGGAGAAATTAAGGAAAAAAAAAAAAAGCTGCGAGAGCACTGGTTTGTTGTTTAGAGGTACGAAAAAAGGTAGAGGAATTGGAGAAAGCTGCTTCTGGAATCAGAAAAAATTACAATGGAATAATAAAATAAAATATGTTTACATTCTTTCTAATATGATGCACTGCTCACTTAAACTAAAATGTCTGCGGGTGAGCTCTAGCTTTTTAAATGATAGCCTGGTTGATCCACTGCGATAAAGCTTCTCTTTTGGGCCTTTGCTTTTTTTTTGTGGGTTTTTCTTGGTGGTTTTTTTGGTTTTTTTTTGTTTGATTGGTTGGAGTTTTTTTGTTTGGTTGTTTTTTTAAATTTCTGACTACTAATAATATTTGATATGGATAGGATAAGGTCTTGATCTGGAAAATATGAGAGACGTCTTCTGCAGCAAGCAGCAGTATACTGTATGACAAAACCCTTCTGCTCAGTATGATCTTTTGCAATAAATGTATCAGTAAATGATGGGTCAATGGTACCAGTAAAATAACATCTACATTACTTCTGCTGCTTTTGATAAATACTGTCAAGCTTTATTTATTTAAAGCATTACATGTTTACGTAGCCTATTCATTAGCAGTTTCTGCAGATGACTTCACATCTCACTGTTCTAAATGGTAGTGCACAGTTATAACTCTTTTCTACTTATGCTCATGCAAGGATATATAAGCTGAATAAGGTATGTGATGTTCAGGGCCAGATGGTCATAGGGGATAGACTAGTTGCAACCCTGAATCTAACAATCTCTATTTTTCTATAGATTTGTGTCACATGGTTACTGACACTGATGTCTCAGAAAGGCCTCATCTATGAATGAAGCTTTTCCTCAGGTTACATATTTGTAGCAGGGCATGCTGTTCATTTTTGTGGATTCTCTCTTATCTACTAACTCTGTGTCCTCAAGCTGAAATCTTTCCTTTACTCAGCTATCCAATTTAACAAAATGTTAATGTCATTTCCAAGATCTTGGCACTCCTGAAAAATGTTGAATTTCTCCAGTGACTTCAAAAGGTAGAGAAAAATCTTCCCAAGCATACTTTAAAAAGTACAAATAGAAATTATATCACCCTTGCATTTGGAGAAACAAAAGTAATCTCACACACATACACTCTGAATGAAAAGCCACCATCAAAATCTCACAGTGCTTAAAATTTATGCTTACAATAATATTTGGATGGAACTGTTGATAAAAAAAGAATTTAAAAGTTTAAAACTAGCTGCAGGCAAATCCTTTCCTCTTAATTTATAATAATAAAAATATTGTAGAAGGAAATGTTTATTAGAAAAGAATAAACTGATAAATTGCTTTCATGGGTATTTAAATACTGAAGTGAAATTTAGTATTCAGTAAGCTTGAAAAACCTACCTACGACCTTGCACATTCCCTGTCAACCTGACACCTCTCAGTGTCGCCACCCAATAAGACTTTGTTTCTCTATTTGTACTGTCCCCGCTGAGTGTCTTACCCTAAACTCTGCATGTCAGAAGCCTTTCAGACTGCAGCAATCACGTCGGCCTTGTTGGAGGCAGCTGCTGCGAGGGTGGCCCCAACAGCAGCACGCACTAGTGGAGCCAAGGGCAGTGGCGAGGCTCTGAGGGGATTACAAAGCAGCAGTGTGGCAGTAATGGGCAGGTGCAGGTGATGCTGTTTGTGGTTGCTGCTCTCCATTTGTATAGCGACCGCAGGCTCTGCCACCAGTTCTGCTGGGGCTTTGCCTAATGTGCAGTCTGCTGCTGCAAAGCACTGGCTGCCAGACTGGAACGCTTAAACTGGAGGCCTGTTGATGGATGTAGCCACTGTTGCAGTAGTTAGTGAAGAGAGGCACACAGGGGCTGCCATTGCTGCTCAGGACTGAGCAGGACCATGTAGGGGCAGTGCAGTGATAGTCTCAGCATGCCGCAAGGCACATGCTCCAGTGCTGACTGATACTAGTGGCCTCTGGCCACTGTCCAGATTTGGTGCTACAAAGATGGTCTGGGGTGTCTTCTATGGGAGGTGTGCTCTGGTCAAGGCACTGAGCTGCTAGATGAAGGAGCAGTAGGGAGCGCAGAGAGACATTGCACAGCATCAGGGAGGTTGAAAAGGACATTGACAGGTTCTTTCCAGAAAAGCTGCAGAGGCAAGAGTCTGAGCCACACAAGGCAAGGAAAGAGCAGCAGCAGCTAGTGGCCATGATCAGACAGGTGGAGGAGGAAGGCTGTCAAAACAGAGAAGTCTATGGTTTCTAGCAACAGGAGAAGAGCTTCTGCTCCATCTATAGACCTACAGTTTAATCATATGTATAATGCTCTGAGCACTGGTTAAGGATGAACAAGACCTAGTGGGGTGTTCATCAGAGCAAGCTGAGCCTGAGCAGAGGTAAAAAAACATGTGGTAGTTACATGTGGCTCCTCCCTTGTGGGGAATGAAAGCAACTATCTGTCAACCTGATCTGATTTTTCAGGAGATTTCTTGCTTAGCAGAGGTTCAGATCCAAGATGCTACAGAAGAAATGTCAAGGATTATCTGGCTTTTGGACTGTTACCCCTGATGCTTTTCCATGTGAACACCCACAATTTTATCAAGGATGCTTCAGAGCTCAAGGGATGAGGTGAAAGGTAAGCAGGTTAGGTGATGTCTTTTTTGTTCCAGCGTGGGGAAAAGGCTCCAGTGGATGTGGACTCATTCAGCAGGTCAACACATGCCTGGTGCTGCAAGCAGGTCTATGGCTTCTATGACTATGAGACCCTTTTTGATCAATAAGCATTACTGTAAAGGGATGGGATATGTGACAGTGGGACAGGGGTGTCTTTGCAAATTTCTAATCTGGTGAAGAGTACTTTAAACTATGTACTTAGGAGAGCATTGCCATAACCTGAAGGGCACAAGGGGCAAAAGAGATTTGTCTTGGTGGTATCATTACACGGGATGCTCTTACACTTGCAGAGACTTGGGGTATGACTTAGGGCCCATGCCAAATGCCTATACAAAAATGGATGATGTATGGAGAACAAGTAGGAGAAATCAGTAATCCAAGCAAAGCTGCAGAGCTATAACATCACTGGGATTCTGGAGACATGGTGGGATAAATCTCTAAATTGGAGTAATGCAGTGGGTGAATAGAGGTGGGAAGGCAAGGATGTTGTGCTTTACACACACAGTGGCTCAAATGTAAAAAACCTTGTCTTGAAGGCAGAGACTAGTAGAGAACTAGTGGGTAGGAGTCAAGGATCAGAAGACAGACTAGCACAGGTGATGTAACAGGTGTCTGCTAGAGACCACCTGATCAAGAAGAGCAGGTGGATAAAGCCTTCTTTAGACAGCTGGAGAAAACCTCACAGTCACAGGCCCTGGTATACATGGAAGGCTTTAATCACCCCAGTATCTTCTGGAACGGCACTAAAACTGGTGCAAGAAAACCCAGAGACTTCCAGAATGTCTTGAAGAAAATTTTTGGTACAGGTGATCAATCTACTAACTAGAAAAGGTGCTCTGTTGGACTTGCGTCTTACGAACAAGGAAGAAACAGTGAATGGTGCATGGCATGGCTGCCATGACCATGAGACTAGAGTTTAAGGTCCTGAGAGGTCTAAGCAAGACAAGCAACAGAATTACAACCCTGGATTTCAGAAAAGCAGATATTGGTCTATTCAGGAACCTGTTTGGTACAATCCCATGAGAAATTGTCCTGGAGGGAAAGAGGTTAGGAGACGTGGTTGACACTCAAGGGGAGCATCCTCAGAGCACAAGCAATGCACTTAGTTACAAATCTGTTATGTGAAATTTGATGGATGCTATTCTATTAGCAACTGTATTCAGAACAGGATATTAATAATCATTTATTTACAGAACTTCTGGGCTAGAGGTCCCTCTTTCTGCATGTATGAGATGAAAATTGATGGAGGATGCAAAAAGTTCTGTTTTCAAAACTGTGTTAATGTTCAAGTAAAACCTCAGTCTCTTTCATCCTATCCCAGGCAAGCTATTCCTTTATCACAGTTCAAAGCCTTCTGCTAGTGATATTAGGGAAATTAATTCTTACTTTCATTGTTATACCTGTCATGTTGTATTATGTGTGTTCTACTTTATACTTAAATTTCTTGAGATCATACCAAACCATCTGAGAACATACAAATTCAACAGTACAAATAGAAGTCTGCATGAAGTGAATATGCTAACTAATAAAACAATATTTTTTTATTCAAGCAAAGTGATAAACAGCCACAGATGCTGTATTGCTTCACTTTTACATTAAAAAAATACATTTGGTTTATATTATTTATGACCTGATTTTTATGTTAACAAGCACTACTTCTTCCTTCTTGTGTTTTTTTTCTTTTTTTTCTTTTTTTTTCTTTTTTGCTCCTAGTTTGAGGTAATTTTTAACTTCTTAGGATCTAACAGCATGAGAAAGGTGTATTCTTACAATGGATAACGATTGCAGTTCCAGCACTTTCTCTCAAAATATATTTCCAATTATTTTGAAGACAATAGCGTTTATTTCTGTAACTCCGTTCCTGCAGTTTAAATACTTCAACAGGCTAAAGAAGATGTTGGCACTCGATCACTAAAATCTCTTATTTTACTATAGGATAGAACAAGACACTTTTACATCTGACTATTTGGGAAAAGGATCTACATAAAAGAATTTAATACATTTCTGTAACCAAGGCACACTAATCCCAAGCAGTCATCATCTTTAACTTCACTTTCCCTTCAATAAAAAGACCATTAGTAAACCCAAAGATATTATAACCTAGCAGTCCTGTTACTGCTTTCCCCTCCCCACTTTTACAGCCTGAGAATCATAGAATCATAGAATCATAGAATCATTAAGGTTGGAAGAGATCTCAAGGATCATCCAGTCCAACCATCCCCCCACCACCTATTACCCACTAAACCATGTCCCTAAGTACCACATCCAACCTTTCCTTAAACACCCGCAGGGACGGTCACTCCACCACCTTCCTGGGCAACCCGTTCCAATGCCCGACCACCCTTTCAGAGAAGAAATTTCTCCTCATCTCCAACCTTAACCTCCCCTGGCGCAACTTGCAGCCATTCCCCCTAGTCCTGTCACTAGTTATCTGTGAGAAGAGGCTGACCCCCAGCTCACCATAACTTCCTTTCAGGTAGTTGTAGAGGGCAATAAGGTCTCCCCTGAGCCTCCTCTTCTCCAGACTAAACAGTCCCAGTTCCTTCAGCCGCTCCTCATAAGACCTGTGCTCCAGCCCCTTCACCAGTTTCGTTGCCCTTCTCTGGACACGTCCAGGGCTTCGATGTCTTTCTTGTGGTGAGGGGCCCAAAACTGGACACAGTACTCGAGGTGCGGCCTCAATAGGGCTGAGTACAGGGGGACAATCACCTCCCTGCTCCTGCTGGCTACACTATTCCTGATACAGGCCAGGATGCCATTGGCCTTCTTGGCCACCTGGGCACACTGCCGGCTCATTTCCAGGTGAGCGTCAACCAGCACCCCCAGGTCCTTTTCCTCTACACATCTTTCCAGCCACCCCGCCCCAAGCAGACATAACAGCCCACATAGAACACTGTGCCAGATGTCTGATATTTTACTTACCTCACACAAAGCTAGGCAAACTAACTTCTCATTGCCCAGTACAGAAGTTTGAATATGTACTCATAATAAGGAGTGAGACATTAGCTGGCATATTTTGTTCTTGTAAAGTCATTTACTCGGCACGTGTCATTGATATCCTCCACCCCTTTTATCAGTAATTGGAGATAATTATGTGTTTTAAGAATAAGCCAGTTCCAAGGCTGAGATTTTGCACAGATTATTTAATAATACATTGAAGTTCTGTAAGCCTTTGCTGACCTAGCTGAAGGTCTGACACACAGAATCTCTAATCCAGTGTGAAATCAGGCCTAACACTTAAAATCTTTTCTACCTATACTGAAGCATCTATTGCAAGAAAAATTAGCCTTTTGGAAAATGCTAACAGAAAAATAGCCTCTGTATTAAGACTGGAAGTATATAAGTCCATAACATAGATAAACAAGAAAAAAAACATTCCTGGGAAGATTCGTAATCCCCAGGATTGTGCCAGGTTTTCTAAGGTTCACAAGCATATAAGAATGCTTGAGCCAGCACAAGAAAAGAAAGCAGCATATTAAAAAGCAAAAATCAAAACAAACACCCTCCCTCCTTAAAAAAGAAAACAAAAAAAAACTCCAAACAACCCAGCAGAGCTCCCTGAAACTGTGTCATATCCATTATTTTAAAACATTAATGAACATTCTGAGTTTACTGTAATTTTTCATGATAAATACATCTGTGTGCCCTCATGGCCAAGAAGGCCAATGGTATTGTGTGGTGCATCAAGAAGAGCATGGCCAGCACGTCAAGGGAGGTTATCCTTCCCCTCTGCTCTGCCCTTGTGAGGCTATATCTGCAATACTGTGTCCAGCTCTGGGCTCCCCAGTTCAGGAAAGACAAGAAACTACTGGGGAGAGTCCAGTGGAGGGTTACAAGGATAATTAAGGGGCTGGAGCATCTCTCGTATGAGGCTGAGAGAGCTGGATCTGTTTAACCTGGAGAGGAGAAGACTGAGAGGGCATCTGGTCAATGCTTATAAATATCTAAAGGGCAGGTGTCTAGAGGAAGGGGTCAGACTCTTTTCAGTGGTGCCCAGTAACAGGACAAGCGGCAATGGGCACAAACTGGAACACAGGAAGTTCCGCCTCAATATGAGGAAAAACTTTTTTATGCAGAGGGTGACAGAGCACTGGAACAGGCTGCCCAGAGAGGCTGTGGAGTCTCCTTCTCTGGAGATATTCAAAACCTGCCTGGATGTGATCCTGTGCAACCTGCTTTAACATTTCCAACCCCTGGCATTCTGTGATTCTGTGATCTCCTGGTAATCTTCCTGCCACTCTCACTTGTTGCATAATCTTTACGCAACTTTCCTAATCATGCAACCAGCCTGCATAAGTGGTCTGTAAAGTTGCTACTGCCAACAGCAATGGTATTTGAATGCTCTGGAGTGTCTACGTATATAGCTTTTCAACTATATACCTGACTTTACAATCTGTCTCTGAACACTACTTTCTATGTTATCTTACAGAAAGCCTGGACGAGGAAAAAGGTAGGACAAGGCTTCTCGACAAAGATAATACCTTCTATTAAACTGGCAACTATAGCTGGAAAAATCAGACAATCTTTCAGGAGCTCTTAATTCTTCCTCAGGTCTAAAATAGATTCAGATTTCAACCCTAGGTACCTACTGTGAATCATAGACTAGCAGACGTTTAGAGGAATATGTATTCTTTAGATCATTATCTATGAAGGAAGATACTTGATATACCTATATCTATTAGAAAAGGGACAGGGAAAGAATGGAAGAGAGAGAGAGAGAGGGAGATGGAGATAAAATAAATGGTTCTCTCTTAGGGAAAAGAGAGAAGTGGTTCATAAACTGTGGAACACAGAGAGATTAATGGGTTTGGAATTCAATGAGGACTATGAAAATGTGTTACAAAACCATTATCTTTACTGAACTTGTGAGTTTTGGTATCCAGTAGGGTTATGAATTTAAATTCCAAGGTTTATTTTGTAAGGAGCTTTGGTTCCCTTGAGATTCAGGACTGAGAGAACAGAGATTGAACTGTCTTCTGAGAAATTTCCTTCTCTGGAAGTTGAGTGGGTTTTATTCTTCACTGATCATCTGTCAGGATACATTTCTGTAGGATAGTTATGGCTTAGTTTTACCTATATAGTTACTCTGAAAATATTTGTTTCACAAAATGAAGGATATTGGATTCCTAGAAGTACAGGTATAGAAGTGTGACAGTTCGGTTGTCAATGGTATTTCCTGTCATCTTGTCAGAGTGGCAAGTTTATGCATTTCACACAGGAATGGCCTGGGTTGTTTCAGTGTACTTAGGACTGCAAGCATTCACTTCTGATGGTGAATGGGGCCTGGAAACTACTTGGAAGCAGTGCTGAAAGTTGTATAGGGAGGGCTTTATGCAGCCCAATCATTGTTTTATACAGACACTTTCGAATTAAATATATTGTGCAACTTTCTACACAGTTACGTAATTTCATTACACTTGGGACCACAGCAACTAATCAAAATAAAAATGTATGAAAAATAGAGAAAGGGTTAATGTCATGCAAGACATGAGATTACCTTTAGTGTTAATGATGTAATTTTCAGTCTTCTGAGAAGTTATCAAAATCAAGTTAATGACACGGCTATTCTCGGAATGGAAAGCCCGGGGCATTTGTAACAGGAGGTATGTAAGTATTTGATTTAAATGGCTAAATAAAACCATTTAAACAGTGATTCAGCCATTGATTATTATTAGGAATAGATTAATCAGTACATAAACTTTAACAAAACCCAATCTGCAACTTGCCATCTTTTCTAAATCACAGTCTCTGCAAAATAAATAGCAATTGATTAAAGCAAAAAACTCCAAACCACCAAACAACTTTAAATACAAGAAAACACCCAAACCATAAAAGCCCCTAGGACTCTACTTTGTTAAAGCAGATCTTTTCTGCTAGAATATAGATTAAAAAGTAATCTAACAGAAATACAGAGTAATTTTTACTAGAAGACACACTGTTGCATGAAAAGTATAAAAAGTTAAAGAAACTTTAAAAAAGAAAGTTTGGTTAAATGATAGGTCAGTAATACTATCTCTTATAAATATTGGTGACATTTTAAATTAAAGATTTTGTTATTATTTGCTGAAAAATAAACTTAGACCACAGGGATCAATTTTCAACCTTGCTAGGATAGACCTATTATAGAAAGTAAACAATTAAGTGGTGTATGAGAAGAAAGTAAAGGAAATACATAGGTGGGTGCATACATGTGCAAAAAAAACCAACCCTATGAAAGCCTTTTCTGACGACGGCTATAAAATTCTGCTTTGCAAGAGGGATCTGGCATCGAGGGCAGATTAACCTGTTTGAAGACCATGTGTCTTACAATTGCTGTGAAAATCCATATGAATTCAGTCAGCATATAAGCCCTTCATGCTCAGCAGATACTTTTCAGAGCTTAACAAAGAAAACTGCTGAAGCACATGGGACATCCATAACAGAGTGACTGAGCCCATGTCAGCTTAAAGCTGGAAGAACAGCATTGAAGTTCCCTGTAGCAATTGTTCTTTGTCTGTGGAGATTGAAGTAAAACATAAAAATAGTCTCTAAATAATTTTCTTGCCTCCATCCAGGAAGAAGTGCTAGACTGCAGAAAGATAAGCATTAATTAGGACTCAGAGGGAATGATATGGATTTCTGAAGAGAAGAATCTGATGCTATTTTAGATGCTATGAGGTTGGTGCTATTCAGATGCTCTTGATGTTCAGCTACCATTTCAGAAGAGCATGTCTCCTGCAGATCCTGCATTGTATCTGCCAGGCTCATGCCGACATGTCAGATACTGCAGAAAGTCTAAAAGGGTATGTTTAGACAGCTGAAACTCTCACAGAATCTGATAAAAACAAAAACCAGAAGAATGGGAAGAAATTCTAGAAATGGGAGGAAAAGCACACAAATAAATTTTTTTCAAACTGTAGCCAGTTATTTTAGAGTACACTAAAACCAGACAAGGAGTAGGACTGCGCTGACAAACAGTGGAAAATTGGAGAGTGAACTGGGAGGCTGGGCAAAAACCATAAGGCTACAGGTACAGAATAAAATAAAAATTTAAAAAAAAAAAAGAAAAAAAAAAGAAAATTGTGGGAAGAAGAGAAGAAGTTCCAGATTTCAGTATACTTCTGCGCAAAAGTTTGTGATTAGGAGCTGGGGGGTGGGGGGGTGGGGCGTGGTGTGGAGAGGGGAAGGAAAAAATGAGAACCAAGAATGTGCTGAACAGTGTGCAATACAGAGGGAAGCTTAGAATCCTGAGGTTAACAAGATGGCTAAGAAGTGAGGAGTCAAAGGTCTGAACTGTACGGCAAATTTGGGAATCAGGCAGCAACATGTAGGGGAGTTTCACAGTGGAATTTGAAAACAATGGGAAAGAGACTGGCAATGCAAATTCTGTGCTGCAAGATGTGACTCGAGGAGAGAGAAATTTAAGAGAATGTCAAGTGTCAAGCTTAGCAGAGCTATGCAGAAGGGTCTGAAGTACACAGGCATGCCTCTCTGTGACTTGGAGTGGAGCACAGATGTTCCTGAGCCTTAACATTTTTCTGCTGTACAAAATCATATGCAAAATACATTCTCATGGTATAAACCCCCTAGTCTTCTAATAGAGGTATCCTTACAGGAGAATGAATATACTACATTTCTCCATTAGCTAATGTAGCAGACATCAAGGTCACAACCCTGTTGCTAAGCCATAAGATTGCTCCAGATCAGGTCAACGGCCCAACTAAGCCCGGTCTTTCTTCAGCAGTCATCAAAACCAGATACCTACGGAGAACCATAAAAGCGGGATAAAAAGGCATCAAAACCTTCCTGGAATAATTTTTCTGGCTCTCACACGTTGCAGTTCAATGACTTCCTGAACTGCACATAGAGTATTTACATTTAAAAGCTTTCTGGATTCCACAGAACTCAACCAACTATCCCTTGAGCTTATGTAAGGCATTAGCACTCACAAAATCATAAAATCTGGAAGATCCATAACTGAATTATACTACTAATGAATAATCAACTCCCATTGTTTGTCTTGCATCTTACATCTAGTAGTTACATCCGCTTTTCCCTAATTCTTGTGCCAGAAGAGACAGTGGGGAGCCCATACCTATCTGCTACCTCCGTGCCATTTGTGATTTTATACATCTCTGTCTGTTGTTTTGTTTTCAGGCTGTTGAGCTGTGCAGTACTTCCTTGTACAGAGGCTACTCCATATCTTGAATTATCTCAGTCCTTCTTTGAAGCTTTTCTAGCTCTACTTTTTCATTTTTTATTATACTGGGGACCCATCTGGGCACAGCAGTCAGACTGCACATGAACCATGGGTTTATCAATGGCATAATAGTGTTTTCTGTTTTGCTCCTTGCTTCTGTCTTAAAAATTGCTAGCAAGCTAATTTCTGGAACACTCCTGAGCACAGAGATGAACTTTACATAAAATACCTATTATATCCAGAAGATCTAGTTCCTGCAAGAAAAAAATAGTCACTGCTCGTAATTTATATTAAACTGCTTCTTTCATTTACAATTTATTTGCATTGACAAAATATTGAAATAGAATGGGAAGTTTACTCAGTGTCTAACTTGCTTCCATAATCCTTCATAGTTTACCTCTGTCTTTGCCATCTTGAATCCTACAGTATCACTAGAGAATTTACTCACATTATCCGTCAGTGCTTCTTTCAAATCATTTATGCAAATGCTGAAAAATAGAGGTCACAGATGAACTATATGATCACTATTAAAACTAACTTTAAGTCAACTATTCTACTATATGGTCAAATAAAGGGTACCCAAGAAAAGAGCTAGGCACATTCATCCCAGATAGTTCCTATGGCTAAAATGCACGTATGGGATTTCCACATTTCCATTACTGGTTGAAAATTATAAATCCAAGTAACACAAAGATACCATCACACTGCTTTTAGTTGACCTTGCTTGTTTGATTTTTTTTTTTTTTTTTAATTCTTACCACATTGTCATTGCAGTGACTAAAAGTAGCAGGAAATGGTTGGATTGGGTGCCAGGAGAATCAGGGCTTCCCGGGTGGGTGATCGCAGGGCCTGGCAGCCATGGCCTGTCCCATTGCCCCAGCCAGGAGCAGGGCAGCTGGGTGGCAACCAGACAGCCCCATCCCCAGGTATCAGGCACCTCCCTGGAGGTGAGGCCAGGCTGAGGCCAGGCTAGAACCTGGGACCACGGGTGGGATCAGCCTGGGGGGCCCATGGCCAGGCAGGGCAGGGCTGTGAGGAACAGGAGACTGGCCCTGGTGCAGCGTTGCTGGGACAGGGGCTGACGGCCTCAGGGGATGACATGGAGTCCTGGGCCATGCGCAGAGTGGGGAGGGGAGCTCCAGGGAGGCTGGGCAGGGATGGTCAGGGCTGGCGGTGCCCTCAAGGTCCTGACACCAAGCATCTGAAGGGTGCTGCTAGGTATGACCCAGTGAAGCCCACACCATTTGTGGAATGACAGATGGAAGCAAGTGAGACTATTTTAGAGCATATAAGAAAGTAGAAGATGTCTAATTTTCAGCAACAGAATCACTCTTGCATATTTAATGCTCTGTCTTCTCCCCAAGGACAGCAGCTCCTGTGGCACAGGATTGACATGGTTTCTGTCCAGTAGACACATGTCCCATATCTATTCCCTGTTCTAAGTATACTGCTAAAACTGTCTCCTAGCTTTACCTGGAATAAACACAAATATTGCCTTTTGAAGAGAATAACTTTGTTAAAATGGATGCCAATCAGCACTGGAAAAAAATATTTTACTCGTGCTAAAGAGAAAATATTATCAATTTGCTCATATCAAACCCAGTAATCTTCATGTGTTTAAGGCCCAGTCCAGTGATGATTCTTTCTGTCTTTGCATTTGCAACAGTTAGCTCCAAACTGTTTTGATTGTAAAGTTAAGTATTGTTTTCTACATAAAGGGAGACTTCCACATATTCCTTGTACTCAGGACAGCAGACATACCAAAATTACAATATTAATACAAGAAAGTGTATTCACAAACTGAATTTGAAAATAACTTGAAACAAAAACATAGTGGCAGGAACTGTTAAGCAATTTTAAACATGATAGTCATTGCTACTTCTGTAGTCATTAATTCCCAGTTTTGAATTCCAAAGGATTTAACAACTTATCTTTTTTTAATTATTATTATTTTGATAAAATCTAGCCAATGTCAGAAGTGAAGATATTCTACTCAGTTGTGAAGACATTTCAGAAATTTTTCAATGCATCTGTAGCATAAGAATAACAGGACAATCTGGAAATCTCAATTGACAAAGCTCCCAAACCTGGTCAATTTTTACCATAAATTTTGTTTCAGTCATTTTTAACTTAACTTACTTTAGCTTACCAAGAAATATAGCTGCTCTTAAAGGGTATATTTCTGAAAGCTAGTTGTTAAAATAGACCATTCTTTACCTGATGAAATGAGAAAGCAGAACTTATATAGATGTGTTGTGATTAGAAATGCGGTTTATATTTTCAAACTGCTTCTCTATACCTGTCAAAAAATTAAGGAAGATAAATGCATGTACCTAGAACTGAATACAGAGATCAAAAAGTAGAACCCAGCCAAAATCATGTCCATATTTTTCTGCAGTGATTAATGTTTTCTAATTATTCTATTTTAATTATTGTCTTTATATAGGTTGCATTTTTGGAGTGAATTTTACTCTCTATGATTTCACTCTGAGCTTTAAAGTTATTTTCACAGCATGTTTTATATAAATATATATATATACAAACCTGTATATTCAGAATAAAGAATGAAAAATTAAATTATTAAGGTTTTGTCTGAAAAGTTCTGTTCCAACAACTAAAACAGAAAACCAGAGGAAAACTCTTAGGTCAAAATACCTCCTTTCTGCATTTCAAACCAAGATACTAAAGTGCATTTTCTAAAAATTTATTCAATGGAACCGGATGGCAGAGATGTACAATCACACCGCAAGACAGCATATTTGCAAGTACATTTCTGGCACATTTCTAATTACTCAGATTTCACTATTTAGCTTGGGTCAACAGCAGAAGAGATACAAAATCATTTCCTTTATTCCAAATATGAATATGTCTATATGGAACTAAGCTACTAGGTTTTGAAATTAAAAAGTACCACCTTGCCAAAAAATAGACAGGTAAGTACATATTTTTGAGAGCTATTTAAACAGGCATATCCCAAACATTGACAATAACCTTTAAAGCCTAATGCTCACTTTGAACAAACTATCTGAATTATGTTTAGTTGCTCTCTGAAGATTATCTTCATTCTCTTCAAACAGAGCCTCCTGCATTTTATATTTGACATGCAGAATAATGACTGCAAAATTGAATTTTTAAGTAGCTTAGTTTACAGTGGCCCTGTATGTGCAGATAAAATAGAAGGCCGATGCAAAAACCATCAATAATAATATTAACTTATTTTTGCAACATTCTATATATTAAATATTTTTGAGTATTTGCAAAATGAGATATTAACAGTGACATTTCAATGAGGTTCCAAAGCACATCCAGAATATCTAATTTTTAAGAAGCTCTTATTAAAAGCAAATTACTGCATACAACAAAGGTGCAATTCAACATTAAGGTCATCTTAGAATAATATGCAACGTATCATTAATTTTTATTTCCAAGAATTTAATGCTTTCAGAGATAGTATGTTTGAAAATGTTTGGTTTATTGCATTTGAAAATCAAAATAAGAACTTATTTTGATCAACTGTGTCTTAAATACCGTTAATGTTATTAGTCTAACAAACATAGCTGCCCATAGGTAAATACTTTAACCTGGTTACATAAAAAAAATCACTACTTCATGTGTTATTTTGAGAACCTGTGAAGAGCTCACAATCAGCAAGTAATTTTACACTACTCTTAGCACTAAACATAGAGAAATTTCAGAAAGTCCAAACTGTTTAAGCATGCCTAGAGTTAGTTACTGTATCCACAGATTTACACTATTCCCCCTGTAGCGGACAAATTAAGGTTTGAATATCACTACAGCTATATCGTTCCTCATCTCTGATGTATATAGTATGAGGCTAATATGAGAAGGGACACAGTTAAAGAAGAGACAATATTTATTAGACAGCTAAACCACTTCTCAGAGATGTTGAAAGATAATCCTCAAGTTTGCCATCAGAATACTCTAATATTGGTGTCAAATCAGAATCAGTCTTCAGGAAAATAAAATATTTAATTATGAATCCTTTAGGGAAACAGGATGTGCCTGGATGGCCACACTCAAAGAGCTGTGGTCAACAGCTTGATGTCCAAGCAGACATCGGTGAGGAGTGGTGCTCCTCAGGGGTCCTGTTACTGTGACCAGCACTGTTTAACATCTTTGTCAACGACATGGACAGTGGGATTGAGTGCACCCTAAGCAAGTTTGCCGACAACACCAAGCTGCGTGATACAGTTGACATGCTGGAGGGAAGGGATGCCATCCAGAGGGACCTTGACAAGCTTGAGAGCTGGGCCTCTGCAATCTGCATGAAGTTCAACAAGTCTAAGCGCAAGGTCCTGCACATGGGTCGGCGCAATTCCAAGCAGAACTACAGGCTGGGCAGAGTATGAATTGAGATCAGCCCTGAAGAGGACTTGGGAGTGCTGCTGGATGAAAAACTCAACATAAGCCAGCAGTGTGAGCTGGCAGCCCAAAAAGCCAACCCTGTCTTGGGCTGCATCAGAAATGATGTGTCCAGCAGATCGAGGGAGGTATTTCTCCCCGTCTACTCTGCTCTTGTGAGACCCCACCTCCAGTACTGCATCCAGCTCTGGAATCCTTAGTACAGGAAAGACGTACTGCTGCTGGAGCAAGTCCAGAGGAGGGCCACAAAGTTGATTAGAGGGCTGGAGCACCTCTCCTACGAGGACAGGCTGAGGGAGTTGGGGCTTTTCAGCCTAGAGAAGAGAGGATCCGGGGAGACCTAATCGCAGCCTTCCAATACCTAAAGGGGACCTACAGGAAAGCTGGAGAGGGGTTGTTTCTTAGAGAGTATGGTGATAGGACAAGGTGTAATGGATATAAACTAAAAGAGGGGGGATTTAGATTGAACTTTAGGAAGAAATTCTTTACTGTGAGTATGGTGAGGCACTGGAACAGGTTGCCCAGAGAAGTTGTGGATGGGGCTTTGGGCAACCTGGTCTAGGGTAGCGTGTCCCTGCCCACGGCAGGGGGGTTGGAACTAGATGATCCTTGTGGTCCCTTCCAACCCAAACCATTCTATGACTCTATAAGAAAAAAATATTTTTTTTTGTGCTTGAGCTGGTAAGCTCAGAGTTTGATAGATAGTAACTCAGGGAAGAATGTATGCAATCATGTGCTACTTAAACATCTACAAAAATTAATAAATATGTTGTAATGATCACTAAGCTTTCCCATGGCAGATGCCATAAAAAGTAATCTGCCTCAACAGCTATTGTCCTGTTTTTTGATTTCTAAATTATGGCGGATCACCAAGATTCTATACGGCATTTGAATGCAATTTAATTGACACTTGTCCTCTACATTCTCATCCAGTTATTACACACTCATCTATGGATTAACCAATTAATATTTTTAAACTGGGGCCTAAATGACATTCAAAAGAACAGAGATCAGAGGTATATGAAATGAGCTGTAAAGAACGCTCAAGAATGTTCTTAATGAAGTGACTGTCAAGTTATTTCTAATTAAAGAAATGAAGTAAAATATTCCCATGTATCCCAAATCAGATGTGCAAGATAGAAGAATGATCCACAGTGTTAATTATCTCATTATTTCAGGGCCCAACAGCTAAACATAATGAGATGAAACCAGGTATGTAAAATTTTTTGCTAGATTTTATTTAAAAAATTGCTACTGTTAAGGTCAAACTACTTCCAAGGTGATTTCTTAAGATGAGGTGACATTCACAGCTCTTCCATAGACAATAGTCATGCAACAGTAAAGACACCAATCTAGCCTCTTAAACCTAACAGATTTTCTTCAGTTCTCCTCTCTGAAATGGCTGAGAATTTGTTAGCAAAAGAAACCAAAGTACCTGTAAGTTATATTAAAATAAATTACATTGCCCACACATAATACTATTTTTTTTGTACAAGAATTCTTTCTAAGGCAGAAGAAACAGTCTTTCAAGATTTTATCTATACAGCAAAAGCTCTGCTGAGACTCACTATGTAAAAACACATTGCCAGGTAAATATTTCTTGCTGATTAAATGGTTTCTTATAAATTAAATTCAGATTCCAAGAGCTCTGTTTTATTTCTTTCCATTAAATGTAATTTGCATCAGGGTTTATTGGCTATTGTTAAATGGTTGCTGAAGCTTAATCTAAAATGAGATAATCAAGCCATCAGAGGATAAAATAATGATATGCAATGTAAGTGTGGCACTATAAAGAATAGAAAAGAGCAACTGAGTGTCAAATCGTTAAAGACTTCTAAAAGGATATCCAAGATAATAGTATGCCATCTGAACTAGTGTAGTGTTTTCTCGCTGTTACCAAGACAGCTACGTAAACCAGCAAAAAAATTAATTTCAGTATTAAGAAAAAATATTATAATGTGAATAATAATAAATTATGCCTGACATCTATGCTTTACATAAACAGAATGGCTAACACTGTGTGGTTCAGGAAAAACATATTTAACTGGACAATTGTGAGCCTTTTTTTTAAGAGTATGAATGGAATATTATAGACATTTATATTAAATTATTACTATCACAAAAAAAGAGCAGGGATTAAAAAAGCAAAGTTCACAGAAAAATAAAGCTTCTGGTGTGAATACTAACAGGTAAAAATTACACCTACAGCAGTAACAAATATAAAAATGAAATTACAGGAAACCTGAATTATTTTTATGGTAAAAGACCTACAGCCCAACATTCAGATGTTTTTTAAATGTGCAAAGCTGTTTACATTATATAAAAGTTAAAAAGCCTTCTATCCAGGCCCCTTTAGTTAAAGCTGAAAAGCACACCATGAAAAATACTGTTCAGTGAAATACTAAAACTATCCACGACCAATAAGCCATGAATATTTAACTCCTCACCCTCACCCCTTCCAGTATCAGTCAGTTTGGAGCCTGGCTTTTATTCAGCGTAGTACTACTTATGGAGGAGGGGAATCTTGCATTGCTAAATTCACCTAAATGATTTCTTGCTTAATCATTTAAGTTTTATAGGTCAAAATGAACAACACAGACTGTGGTATTGTAGTTTGATAAGCTTGCAGCCATACATGCCACTTATCAAGTGGCCTTGAGCCAGAACCATGGTACGTGATCTTTTGCCTGGATAAATCCTATCTTTCCATCCACATTTTTATATAAATTGGACTCATTGTTCGCACGCTGTAGCACTGAGCTGCATGCATGGCATTCATTCCTGTACTTCTCAGGAGCTAGCGTTGCTTTATACAGTATTCGAGACACCATGCACACAGAGAATGGGCAGAGGGGGGGAGCAGAGATGGGATGTGATGACCTGTTAACAAGTCCAGACAGTGCTTCTGCAACTCAGCAAAAGAGGACAGTTTGACGAGGAAATGCATAATGCCCTCAGCCTGTCATCTGGTCCAAGCCGCTCATCCAAAGGCAATGCTGTGCCCCATTCCCTGCCAGCCTGCATTATAACCACGGCCACATAAGCCATTGCACGCCCGGATATTACGTTTAGCTCAGTATTAGTGAGTTGCTGAATTTGCTGTCCTTTTGACCTAGATAATTGTACTGCTGAAACGACCTGGATAATTGTACTACTGACTTGTATTTGTTACTGTATTGTTGTTTAGAGATAAATGGTTTATTCCTAAAGCTGTTAGTCTGATGTTTGCTACCATAGCCAAAACCTATAGCTTGCAGGAGCACGTCAAGCCCTTACTTCTCCTCAGGATCTCCTAGGGAAAGCACAGAAATTCTAACCACTTCCATGACATTTTCTAAAGATTATTTATATAATGAATGGTGCCACTGTTTACAGTAAGCTATGCTTCCAGTTTTCCTTCTGAAGTCCACAGAAAACTCATCATCATATATATTTTAGTAAGGCAGAATAGATAGCACAATACGTAAAACTTAAATTTGTATATAGTTACAGGTGAAGTCATTCATCTAGAAACAAGACACATAGACCAGATCTACAGCATAAGTAATATAAATATGACTTTGAAAAGGTGAGTGTGGAAGGTGTTCATAAATAATTCAACAGGGATTCTCAGTGACATCCTCTGGTCAAGACAGTTCATATTGTTCATATTGCTAGGTAAATAAATGCAGTCTTGGAACAACCTTAATACAGCAAGAAGCAGCAGTAAGAGTTTATGCAATTTACACTTTTGATATGTAAATATGGAAGCACTGTCACCAGTTTCACTATTCAGACCTCAAAAGGATGTTAAAATATTCAAAAGGGTTTAGAAAAGAGGGAGAATTATTTGAAGTGTGGAGAAAAAAGAAAAGGTTTTGCACTGAAAAATTTAAAACATTTAATACACTGAATTTGTCTAGGAGAAAGAAAATCTGTAGACAAGAATCTATTGGAGATATTTTTGATACTAAAAAGCCCTATATATTTTGAAAAAAAAAAAAGCGTAACAAGATTTTGTGACAGAGAAGGTGCAGCTACAAAAATTTTTGTGCTTAGATTTTCTCTTAATAACAATGAAAACAAGGAACACCTTATACTTTGCTTAACCTTGTGCTCTTCCTTACTTAAAACAATTGAATTTTGTATCTTTTTAAAAAAGGTTTTCCATTCAAGCAAATATTGTACACAATGTCAACTTTCTTCCGTTTAGTCCTATAAATTTTTTATACATAAGAAAGATTAGACAATTCTTAATTATTTCTTCTGGGTTTATTTTACAAACAAACTCTGTTAGATAAAGTTTCTGAAATGTGAATATAAGCAGAGCAGCCAGTTCAAAACATAAAGGAAGACATTTTTTCCCCAAGGATACAGGTTCAAATCAAAGCTTTTAAATGGGTCTTGAAAAGGCATCTAAACATTAGATAATCATAGAATCATAGAATGGCTTGGGTTGGAAGGGACCTTAAAGATCATCTGGTTCCAAACCTCCTGCTGTAGGCAGGGATGCCACCCGCTAGATGAGGTTGGCCAGTGACTCATTCAACGTGTCCCTGAACACTTCCGGGGTTGGGGCATACAGAAAAACCAGAGTTACTGAATGCCTTCTTTGCTTCGGTCTTTACTGCTAAGGCCAATGTTCAGGAATCCCAGACCCTGGAGGTAAGAGAGAAAGGCTGGAGAAAGGAAGACCTTCCCTTGGTTGAGGAGGATAGGGGCAGAGATCGTTTAGGAAAACTTGAGATCCACAAATCCATGGGCCCTAATGGGATGCACCCACAAGTGCTGAGGGAGCTGGCAGATATTATTGCTAAGCCACTCTCCATCGTCTTTGAAAGGTCATGGAGAATGGGAGAGCTGCCTGAGTACTGGAAAAAAGCCGGTGTCACTCCAGTCTTCAACAAGGGCAAGAAGGAGGACCCAGAAAACTACAGACCAGGCAGTCTCACCTCCATCCCTGGAAAGGTGATGGAACAGCTCATTTTGAGGCTCATCTCTAAACATGTGGAGAAAAAGAAGGTTACCAGGAGTGGTCAGCATGGATTCACCGAGCGGAAATCATACCTGACCAATCTGATAGCCTTCTATGATGGCATGACAGGCTTGGTGGATGAGGGGAGAGCAGTGGATGTTGTCCACCTCAACTTTAGTAAGGCTTTTGACACTTTCTCTCAAAAAATCCTCATAGGCGAGCTTAGGAGGTAATGATTAGATGAGCAGACAGTGAGGTGCATTGAGAATTGGCTGAATGGCAGAGCTCAGAGGGTTGTGGTAAGTGGAGCAGAGTCTAGTTGGAGGCCTGTATCTAGTGGTGTGCCCCAGGGGTCAGTACTGGGTCCACTCTTGTTCAACATATTCATCAAGGACCTGGACAAGGGGACAGAGTGTACCCCCAGCAAGTTTGCTGATGATACAAAACTGGGAGGAGTGGCTGATATACCAGAAGGCTGCACTGCCATTCACCAAGATCTGGACAGGCTGGAGAGCTGGGCAGAGAGGAACAAAATGAAATTCAACAAGGGCAAGTGATTGGTCCTGCACTTAGGAAGGAATGACCCCAAACACCAGTATGNCCTGCACTTAGGAAGGAATGACCCCAAACACCAGTATGCGTTAGGGGTTGATCTGCTGGGAA
>VWZZ01002909.1:0-14943 GCA_013399095.1 Psophia crepitans
CCCCCCGGCTGCGCTGGGCTGTGTTTTTAAAAAGGTGGGTGTGGGGACACGCTAGCGGGGCTGGGTCTCTCTGAGCGGGGGCGGTGTTTGTGGCTCCGGCTGCAGAACAACTCCGGCCCTGCTGCCCGTGCCTGCCTGAGAACAGGCACCAAAGCCTGACCTGCCGGGCCGGATGCAGGGGTTGGCCCAGCCCGGGTTCCTCTGCCCGGTGCGGGTGAAAGCAGAGACCGCCCGGGGGAAGCGCCTCAGCCCGGCCGTTTTCTGTGGTCCGTCACCGTGTAGGCGCCAACATCTGCAGCTCTCGTTGGAGGGAACAACGCTGCCCAGTCGTTCCACGCTGCTCACGGACCCGCTGCCCATAGCTTTGTGTGCAACCTCCCACTGCCCTTCTCTGAGTGAAGTGTCATCAATTACCGTCTCCTTCACTCTGGCCAAGGAGAAGGGCAAGTGGCCAGAGATTTTCTTCTCGTGGCTTTATTTCTGTTTACGGAGAGCATTCACTGTTTACTCTTCACTGATCAAAACCGACCTGCTGTCCTCACTCTGCCGCCTGGGTAGACTTGGACGGTTGTGTTAGCGGGTGGTGCAAGCGGCATGGCGACGTTACAAAGCTCTCCCTCTCCGTCGTACCCTTTCCTGCGATGCGGCTGGGAAGAGATGGGGGAGAAGTGGCTGGCGCTGTGTCATAACCGATGGGACAAGTAACACTCATCCCTTCATCCGTTGTGCGTCGGTAAGAGAAAGCCTGGCTTGGGACCTGCAGCCTGTGCCGGTGCCTCTGGGGCTCTCGCTGTGCCCCTCCGAGCGGGGTCCGGCCCTGGCACTTTCGGAACCCCTTTGGGCAGGCAAACCCCTTCGGAGCTTTGGGCAGGCCAATTCTTCAGTCTACAAGAATTATTTTGAGTTCTGATCCCATTTGCTGGAATATTTTAATTTCCTCCCATCCTGGTGTTAACCGCAAACCTTATAGACATAATCTCTGATCATTTATCCAAATGAATGACAATTAATTGCCCTGGCCCAGTGGCAGACATGTGAGATACACCTGAAAAATCTTACCAGTTCAATGACAAAAACCAGCTTTTGAGTTTCCTCTTTTAAGCTGACGGCACCCCCACAGAACTACGGTGTCATTTAGACTATTGCATGTCTGAACTTGCTGCAGGGAGTTGAAATGCACTGAGAGCTTATGATGGGGGGGGGGTGTGTATAACAGCCTTCGCTACAGACAGGTAAGCAGCTTCAAACGGCTAAGGTCGCGGCCTTCCCTTTCACTTATACATTCTGTTCCCACCCATGCCTGCTGCAATTCCTCTGAATTCATTGTCCTCTCTTCACAGATTTGGCATGCAAGTTGCAAGTCAGCAGCACATCTGCTTGAAACAACAGTATTTTCTGTTCTAAACTCCATTTTACAAACAGAGTCCCTTCTAAATGGGATAAAGTATTAAACTCATTCCATTTACCCAGCGTTTTTGTTAAGAGCCCATAATCTGCCATAGAAAAGCAACAATAACAATGGCATGACCAGTTACTGTCTGAACCTGTAAAGCTGAAGTCTCCACACTGGCTGTGAATTGTCTGGCCACGATGGAAAGCGAGCAAGGTGCTAAGCCCTTCTGCCACCCAGACCAGAAGTCGCAAGGTGAGCAGCTCGCTCTGCATCCCTTGGGAGCTCAGGCAATTCGTTCCTGTGCAAGAAGAGCACCAGGGACATAGGAAAAAAAAAGTTCCTTCCTTCCTTAAGCACGAAAAAACAAATTGTTCAGAAACTGGAATAATTGCACTGCAGGTCAGGAGATGTGATGCTGACAAATCACCTGATGGCAAGTCCTCGTGGTCTTGAGCTGAAGCAGCCCTCCAGATGTGTCTTGTTTTCAAGAACTTGCTTCCAGACCCTTTCCTGCTGTTACAGAGCTGAAGGAAAGGCTAATGCTTGCATGAGGCGTAACCACAAACCACGACAGTGCTGGTTGGAGGGGACCTCTAGAGGTCTCCGGGCCAACCTCTTGCTTGAAGCAGGATGATCCACCAGCATTTAGATCGGGACAGCTAAAATTTTGCCTGCTTATCAACGTTGATCAAATTGTCTGTAGTATCAGAGCCAGAATTCATAATAGGGCAGAACTAATTAATTTCAATTCAGTTTACTCAGCAGCGCATAAACACCACATCTTTTAGTAAAATTTCTCTTCTTTCTAGAAGAAAACCTGTCCAGTTTTGGTTGGGTTTTTTGTTTTTTGGTTTTTTTCCCACCTTAATTCCCAAAGAAAAGCGATTGCTCTTGCACGGTGCCTATTTTATTGCATTGCAGCAACGTCTCTCTTTTGTGAAACCCTGGGTTTCTGTCTCTTCAGGTGGGCCCACCACTCTACGACATGAAGGACATGAAAGTGCCAACTGCCACCTGGAGTGGTGGGCTGGACTGCCTGGCTGATCCCTGGGACGTGGCCCTCCTGCTCCCCCAGGTCAGGAACCTGGTCCACCACAGAGTGATTCCCCAGTGGAACCACCTCAATTTCCTGCTGGGGCTCGATGCAACCGAGGTTTTGTACCAGGAAATCGTTGACGTGATGAAGAGGCATCTGTGAAGCTGCTGTTTTGATTTAACACATGTTTTTTCTGATGTGCCTTGTAAGATTAATTGCTGTCTTTAAAGGATTTTGAAATGTGTCACTATTCGGAGCACCTGAACGTAGCTGGTTAAAATGTTCTGCTTTTCACTAGATCAGTGACAGGGTGGGGAGAGGAGCCTTTGTGCTATTTCTGACTGGCATTTCATTTCCTTTCTTCTTCCTTTTTTCTTTTTTTTTTTCTCTTCCTTCTTTTTTCTTCCTTCCCCCCCCCCGTATTTCCTTTTTTATGTTTTTTTTCCCCTGTTTGTTTTGTTGTTGTTGTTGTTTTCTCCACCAGCCATGTTTATTTGCAAAGTACAGGAAACATAGGTGAGGAAGCTGGGTTTTGAGATGTTTCATTAAGACTGATTGCGCGGTGATCTATTCTCTGAGACACGATGGATCCTGTGTAGCCTTTCCCATGTAGTTAGCTTTACAGCGCCTTCAATTCTTCTGAGACCTGGGGGTCTGGACCCCCTCTTTACCCAACTGGTTCCTGGCTCCATCAGAGACACAAAATTCACTATTGCCATCTCAGAGCCAGCGCTGTTACCCCTGGGCCTTTAGAACTACCAGCATGGATCAGAAAGAGACCTAACAGGTCCATGGCCAAAAGCCACGGCAGAAATACATCTCCTTAGAGGAAACACAGTACTAGTGGGTTTGAAATTCAATAAAAATTGTAATTAATGACATTTTTAATGTGGGTGGGTGTTTTTTTTTTTTCTTTCAACAGCTGAGAAGCTGAAAAGGAAAAATCGAGAAGGAAATGAATCCTGAAAAGTAATTACAAGACAGACAGTCCAGCATGTGATTCTGATAGGCAATGTGCAAAATCCAAATTAAAAAAAAAAAGAGGGGGCTTAGGGAATGGACAAAGTGCCTGCGTCTTGGGGTTTATCTGAGATGTTTTGGTAACAAGACTGAGTCTTTCAGTTTGTGTTGCGTATTTTCTGACTAAAGAGCTTTCTTCAAATCCAGGATGACCAAGCAGCACTGCAAAAATTATCCCTGGCAGTGCATCATTTATGCAGCAGACCTGGCCACAGAGGGTTCAGTCTACGTTTGGCTGAATATTATTATCAATATTAGTACTTCACAAAGAAATAAGGTGACGTCTGGCTACTTTAAGAAATAAGACTTCTACGTATTTGTGTCTTTACAGGTTTGGGACAAATCGTGTTAAATATTGCCAGGTTCTGAGCATTTGCTCTGAACAAAACTGCAGCAGCATTCCTTGGCATGGGCAAGCATGCGAGAAGATGTTTCTTCATCCCAGGCTCCCTACACAGATGGAAAATAGAGGCTGAACTGTTACACCTGAGTTCACATGAAGCAAAAATTTGCAGATCCTCTCCAAAATCCAATTCAGTACGTTGACTTTTACTTAGAAAGAGGAGAAGATTTGGCTTGAATTCCAACGTTAAACGTGGCGATGGCTATTTTTCCCATTTTTAGCAATATTTTAGACTAAGCGAGGCGTGTGGACCAAAAGAAAACGGGTCTGGGAGTTATTCCTTGTCTTACACAGGACTCCTTTCTGCCGTAAGAAGCCTGCTCACGCCACGCAGCACTGGGATGCTCTCTAGCTGCCAGTATCATGTTGTTCTTTAAAAACAGCTATTTTTCCTGTGCTGTAGTATAGGAAATGTTTTTAAACCTTCAATGCAGAAAGACATCATCCTTCAACCCAGCTGATCGCTCCCAGCGCAGCACCTCTTATGATGGATTGCAGGTCTTTGCACGCGTTTCCCCTGAGCAAGGGAGACGAGGGTCTGTCCTGGTGTGGAAAGCTCCTTGAGGAAGGGTGAAATTTCCTTTTAGGGGGACTTGAAAATTTCCTTCTGGCTTTTGTTCCAGTCAGCCCGTTTTGGAACGTAGGGAAGCTGTCTTGTTTCTGACTGCACTTGCAGATCTGGCCATTTCATTTACCCTGAGTGGTCTCACTTGTTTCTCCAGTTGAACATGTGACTGTAGGCCAACGGAATGGGTGGGAATCCAAGCGGGAAGCCCCACGTGCTGCGCCGTGCTGCATCTCCTGCACCACGGCATGTACAGAGAAAGTGGTGATCTCAGAGATGCCATGACGTGTTGACGACATTTTCTTTAGCCTGAAGGAAGAACAGTTATTTTATAACCCCATCCTTGTTTCTGCCAGCCAAAATTCTGCGGCTCACCAGAAAAACTTGATAAACATGGTAATGATGTGACCGTCAGAAGAATCGGCTTGTTTCAGGGAGGAAGGATCTAGTTGTGAGGCGAAGCAATATTTCAAGGAGAAATTACTCGAAGTCGTGCAGTGGGTACTTCCAAATTTTCAGTCTGTCCTGCTTCCTGTAAAATTTACGGGAAGATCTGCATCACCTAGAAGTAGCCATGAAAGGCAAAGTAGATCGATGGCGGGGGGGTGGGGACAGAGAAAGCAATTTTGGGTGGTGAACAGTCTTTCCAAATGCTCTTGTGGGTTATTTTGGAGAGCAGAATTCGCTGCTAGAACGAGCAGCAGTGATCCCTCTCTGATGCTGGATCTCCTTGTGCGGGCCTTGCTGACCGCTGTAGGGTGCTACTCTTGTGCCAGCTGACGTGCCCGCCTCACCCTGTAGCACGCCTGCAGCAGAGCAGAGCAAGTCAGTCAGGACTCTTCCTGCAAACAATTTCCAACCCTCCCAAGCCAGCCATGATACTACTGAGTGTTCCGTGGTGGATGTTGCAAGTTTTTGCCAGATGCTCTGTGCTTCTTCCTCTGCTGCTTTCTTCATAGGTCGTGTCTGTGGCCTTTCTTCTCTGAAGAACAAAGTCAGCAAGCAGAAATGAAAGTTTACTGGAAGTTATTTACAAAGAGAAGCTTGCATTCATTATGGTTTCCTGCTATATTGCAAGGCCACAATGGTTGCAGTAAATAATTCATATTTAAATTCTTTTTTTCACCGTTTTCTTCCTAAATACGTCACTTCTGCTTCCGCCTCATTCCAAGAAGCTTTCTGTAAAATTGTCTTTTGAGGCAATGCTCTTTGCCTAATCAGATTTTTTCAGTTGGTTCGACAGTATGTTTCCGGTAAATACTTTCGTCTCTACTAAAAAAATGACTTTTAAATTTTATCGGATGATCAGATTATCGGATTAGGCAATTGTTTACTTTTCTGTCTTTAAGAAATTCTCTAAGCGTCTTTCAGTAGCACAGATCCTTGCATAAGTTAATCCTGTTTAAGCACATCTTTTCTTTTTGTTTTTAATTCTCTTTCCAGTTAACGCAGAAACAATTTGCTCAAAGCAAAAAAAAAAAAAAAGATAATACAGCGTCACTTGGTATTTTGCCATAGGTATAAAGGGGATTTTTTCCCCCGATTGCTTTGTCTCCTTTGCTGTGCATTTTCTTTCTCTTTTAAAACCCTGAAACAAAGCCATGACCCAAATCCTCGCTGAAATGAGAATAAATCAGTTCCCAGCAGCAGAAGACGTTTGCAGATGAGACACGTGGCATGTGGCTGGACTCAGGAGGTGTGTACAAGTAAATGAAGAAACGACTCCCAGACCCTTCCCCAGGGCAACAGCTCCACAGAAGGGACCGGAGACCCCAGGCACGGCCCCTCGGCCAGGAGCCAGGGATGCCCCGACTTGCTCAGACCTGTCTCCCAGTGACGTGCTGTGGCATCCCCCTGCATCGCCTCCCGGTGGGGTGTGCTTGGTGGACACCCAGGGAGCTGGGAAACACGGTGCCCTTTGCTGAGACCACTGGGATGGCACCGGAGTTCTCAGTGCCCACCAGCACTGCCATGAGGCCATCGCTGCTCTGTGGGAGGAGAAGACCTCTGTTATTGTGTACTGACTTGGTGGGAAAGGGTAGTTGGAGCTTGACAAGGCTGCATGCCAGGCTCCACCACCTGCTGAGTCAGCAGGTTGTCTCTTGGCTGGCAGACAAACACATTCCTAAGTAGAAGGATGTCAAACAGGCTTTAGCCAGGGGGCTCGTGGGCTCCTGGAAGAGCAAGTCTCAGCTAGCTGGCTTGAGCAGGAGCCGAGCTGCTGCTGCACCAGCCGAAATCCCCAGGGGAGCAGCGAGGTTTGTGGAGGGCTCTGAAGGCAGGGAGAGAAAGCCACAGGTGTCACGAGAGGGGCAGTCTCAGCGCCCGTCTCTTGTCAACACCAGCTGGTGGGGTGGTCAGGGTGGTCCTGGCCTGATCCTCCTGGCCCCACAGGTATCCCTTTCTCTCTGCCCAGCACAGAGAAGTTAGATGGATGCCGGGGGACAGCTTTCCAGTGCCTGGAGGTGCCAAGTCAACTTGGGTCCTTGCATTGCTCTTTGTTGCTTGGTCCCCATCAACCATGCTGGAGGACAGGTCATGCTAACCCCATCACTGAAGGACACCCATCTTGGTCTTAACCCACAAGGGCTGCCACTTGTTCCACCCTGCGATGCCTTCGGCAAAGGCTTGGGAAAGCACTGGTCTGCTTCCATGTTATACACCATGTCTCATCCCCAGACCCTGCCAGGTTGTCCTCTCAGCATCAACTCCAGGAGCAGAAGCAATACCACATCTTGCTGACCTTCTCCTAGGAGCCACTGCATCCAACCCATGACACACACAGGGGGTTAAGACAGGCTGTGAAATCTTACACAAATCAGCTGATCTTGTTCAAGCACCAGCAGGTTTACCGGACAACACCCTCTTTGTTAAACCATTTCTGCAACAATTGGCACCAGCAGGTGCAGGGTGCTCTCGTCGTTGGGTGAGGACACCGTGCCGGATGGAAAAGGAGCCCCAGGGCCAGGCAGCGTGGGGCCAGGACAGCCTCTTTGAGGATGTGCACCGGGTAATCCAGTGATTTCATGCAGAAGGTGGCACAGGGGCACGTATTTCCGTAAGCAGAATTCCTCATGCTACGCATGCGTTTTACCCTACGGTGATGGCATACCCAAACCAGACACTAAAGGGGAACAAAGATGCTCGTTGTTCCCACTCCATCTTTTATGTGCTGAAATTATACCAGTGTCAGGAATGAAACAGCCAGGAGGCAGAAGGCAGGGTTGAAGTCTGAAGACTGCCAGGGAAAAGAGAAAATCACGAGTGTTATGAGAAGTCAAACCCTTTTGGTTTCTGGCCTCGCTCCAGCAGCTCCATGTCCTTCCTGTGCTGGGGCCCCCCAAGCTGGAGGCTGCACTGCAGGGGGGTCTCAGCAGAGCGGGGCAGAGGGGCAGAATCCCCTCCCTGGCCCTGCTGCCCACGCTGAGTTTGATGCAGCCCAGCACACGGGTGGCTTTCTGGGCTGCCAGCACACGCTGATACGAATGCATCTCACGAGCATTCAGCACTCTGAAATAACCAGATGTGTCTCGTGCCACGGAATCATTCTCCTGCAAAAGAAGAGCTGAGCCTGGGTGAGCCTGGGTGAAACAGGGGATGGTCTGAAGACAGGTCCACCTGAAGCCAAGAGCCTGAGTGTAAATCCCTCACACCGGTTGAAAGGTGAGTGAAATCTTTGTTCAGGCAAATGAAATGTCCTTCACAGGACATGTCAGGTGCTGGTGAAGAGCTTCCTCTTGAGGTGGAGGTAGCTTCAGCAGCACCCAAGGGATATGTACTCCCCTGTGCATCCAGCAGCACACAAAACCACAACTGCTGTGGAGATACTTTCCCAAAGCAGAAGTGTCCGTGCTGTCGAGCACAGTGAGGGCTGGAGGGAAATGACTGTAGATCGTTTTCTGATTGTTCACCTCTTCAGTCAGGTTTTCGAGCCGAGGGTTTTCTCCCGAGCTCTGGAGTCACTTCCAAGATAGAAACAGCTCAATTCTGGTCACTGGGCGACATCAAGAGGGACTACCTGTTGACCTAGGTTGTTTTCTTCTTGGTGTCAGCTTCTTCTATTCAAACTGCAAATACTCTGCCACTACCACCTCTCAGCATAAAAGGTGGAGCTCTCAAACCTTTGCTTCCACCACTTGGTGAGGTGAAAGGCATATACAGAGGACTCATCCATATCCGGTGCTGGGATACGCTGCTGCTTAATCATAGAATCACAGAATCATGAGGGTTGGAAGAGACCTCCAGGATCATCCAGTCCAACTGTCCCGTCCCCCCCCCCCATTGCCCACTAACCCATGTCCCTCAGTACCACATCCAGCCTGTCCTTAAACACCCCCAGGGATGGGGACTCCCCCACCTCCCTGGGCACCCCGTTCCAAGGCCTAAAATGGCTTTGACAGTTGCAGGACTTATCTCTGAATAGTCCCGTTGGCAAGGTAGAATCACGAAAACGAGGTGCTCTTCTACCATTTTTGGTGGGCTCTGGAAACATGTCTCAGTGCTGCTTCTGGCTAGGGACATTTTTCAAGGTCCTCTGTTTCCACCTAATTATTAAACATCATTTAGTTGGTTCTTCTGTTTCTGAAGCCTCTTTCTCCATTTTTCTTACTGAATTTGTGGAAAATTTGCACATGCTCTTGGATCTATTTCTGCGCATGTGCCCACGCACACACTCAAGGCAGGAAGCTGTCCCCGGCGTCTGAAACTAAGTCACAGCACTACAGACTCCTGCCCTGTTTAATGCTGCACAAATATAGGTCAAAAAAAACCCCAAACCCAACAGATCCCATTGCAGAGCGCCATTAATGAGTTAACCCCTCCAGGGTAAACAGAGTTGGAATTTATTCTTCTTGTCTTGATGCTGGTTTTATTTCCATTTAAACACGAAGAAGCTAAACAGGATGAGCAAGAAAAGCTTGGCAAGAAGCGATGTGATTGGAGAGGGATAGCTAGGTGAACTTATGAGGTGGGGAAGGGCTCAACCTCTCCAAGCTCTTCTTGCACACTTTGTCAGCAGAGAATCACCAGGTTTTGAACTTTGCTCGGCACAGCGAGGAGGCTCTGGTGAGTATGCTCTGCTACTACTTTGACCTTTGCTAATGGGCACCCGGTGCCGGGCAGAGGGTCCTGTACGGGGCCACAGCCAGCACAGTTGGGGCTAGAAACATCTGCCCCATGTTGCAGCATCAGGCTGTGGCAGTGCTGCCAGTGATTCTGGGGCTGCGCGGTGTTTGCTCGTGCCTGTGGTGCACCCACCATCCTGCTCATGCCAACCCTCTTATCCCCCAGGTGCTGTGGAGATGTGGCTGCTGCTGGTGGCCCTGTGCCTGGCCCAGGGGCTGGGTGATGCCATCCTGTGCACGGGAGCCAGCAAGGAGAACCCTGAGCAGTTCATGAACATCGTAAGTGCTGGGGAGGAGGGGGTCCAGGCTTCCCCAGGCAGTGTGTCCAATGTCCTTCCCAAGGGACCAGATGAGCTCTCCCCATCCTTTCCCCTGGTGTCTGCACCCGAGGGGAGTCAGGGCATGGCCTCCAGGGTGTGTTGGGCTGAGGGACAGCTGGTCACTGCGTTGCTCCTTTACCACTTTTGCAACCCCGCCTTGCCCCCACTTGCAAGGGGGACAGTTTGGCCTCAGGGGTGTCCCCAGGGCTTCAGGCACCTTCCGTGCCTTTCAAAGTGGCTCTTCCACAATGAGAACCTCTTCAGGTCTCCTGAAGATGGTCAGATGGCATGTCCCATGTCTTGCCACCCCACAGGTGGAAGGCACTTTTGAGGGGTCAGGGAAAGAGTCTGAGCGTTTTCCTTGCATGCAGCATCTCTGCTCGTTGCTTGCTCCTCACTGTCCCTCCAGACGCCGGCACCACCAGGAGGCTGTGGCTATTTCACCCCGGCTTTCCCTTGCTGTGTCATCTTGTAGCAGTTATGTACAAACCACGGTATGCCACACTGGGGAACTTCCTGCCCAGCTAAGCTCCATTAATCCATTGAATTTTTGAGGATTGCCTCATTTGGCACAGCCAAGAAAGACAGCAGAGTCAGCTGAGCTCTGCTGTCTCCAGGGATAACATAACCTCTGGTGTACATCATGTTTGAGACAAGTTCTGCCAGGACTCAAGTCAAACCCACCCACCTTTTTCCACACTGGTTTTTCTCCTTGCAGAGCCAGATAATCTCTTTCCATGGGTATCGCAACGAGGAGCACCAAGTCCTGACGGAAGATGGCTACTTCCTAACTGTGAACCGGATTCCTGGTGGCAGAGAAGAGGCTGGAAGCAGAGGTGGGCACTCATCTCCCCGCAGCGAGGCTTGACAGGTCCCCTTCTTCTAAGCAGAGAAGGCAAACCAAGGAGCTAGGCAAAAAGAGGGTCTTCTAAGCAAAATGAGTTATGTCCTGTCAGAAGGAAGGATGTGACTGAAGTCTGCACTCCAGGGTGGGGGGAACGGACAGTAAGAGATGTGGGTTCTCCTGGGAGACAAGCGTGCTTTTCTCTGCATATTGGTGGGGAGGGAGCAGCCTTGAACTGTCCCTGGGGCTGTAGAAGCTCCACATCGTGTTTTCCTGCATCTGGGATGTGACCCGGTCAGCCCCAGCACCCGGAGGATGGCCATGGTGGCTCCTTCCCTGGAGCAAATCCCCTGCCCTGCACCAAGGTTTCCTGACAGCTCAGGGCCAAGGGTGGCAAAAATATTTCAAACTGGAGGAGAAAAAGCATCAGCAGAGAGAAGAGACTGCGGGGAAACTGCTTTCTTCCCTGCAGAAGACTTTCCATTCGTGATATGAAAATGTCACGCTCCAATGGGTTGGAGGTGTAGGCAACTCTTTCCTATTCCCAGGTACTCCCACCAAACAAACAACCTTTTGTCTTTTCTGTCATTTCCAGGACCTAGGTCACCTGTGTTGCTCCAGCATGGCTTGTTTTTAGAAGGTAGCAACTGGGTTTCCAACTTCCCCAGTACCAGCCTGGGCTTCATCCTCGCAGACGCAGGGTACGACGTCTGGATCGGAAACAACCGGGGCAACAGCTGGTCCCGCCGGCACCTGAACCTTTCCGTTGACCAAGAGGAGTTCTGGGATTTCAGGTGAGGAGGCCAGCAAGGATGGGGCTGGGATGCTGGGCTGCCACCACCAACCACCTGATGTCCACGGGAGACTGGGAGATGGGCATCTCCTCCAGCTTCTCTCCTTGCTCCCCAGCTTCCACGAGATGGCCATGTACGACCTCCCTGCCATGGTGGGCTTCATCCTCAACCAAACCGGGCAGGAGAAACTGTTCTACGTCGGCCACTCTCAGGCCAGTGCTTTGGGTGAGTGAGGAGGAGGAGCAGGAGTGGGGTGCCAGGATGCCCGGGGAGAGGAACATCAATGTCTGTCCCAAACTGGAGACTGCTGGGGACAGGGCTGCGTTGGCCCATGCGGCCGCTTTTCCTACCTGACTTCTTGGCCCTTCTGCTCGGGAGAGGATTGCCGTGTCTTGCCAGCCGTCCTGGGCTGCGCTCACATCCAGGAGCGCTGCAGCTTCATTTTGTTCAGACCCTGCGTCTCACACAGGAGGTCTGGGATGTGAGGAGGGGATTCATGTGCTTGTGTCCGCGTGGCAGTTGCTTGTAGGATCTCTACAGTCTCTTGTGGGGTTTTTGTTTTTGTCAGGCTTCATAGCATTTTCGAGCATGCCACAGCTGGCTGAGAAGATCAAGATGTTCTTTGTGGTGGGTCCTGCCTACACTTTACGTGTGGGTAAAGGTCCGGTATTAAGTTTTTTCTATCTTCCTGATGCCATAATTAAGGTAAGTGTTGTGTTCTGCTTTTCTCATCCTAATTAGTTATATGGTTAATAATTGATAGCCGAGATCAGGAAGTGGAGCTGCTTGTGTCACTGTGGTAAACCTCCCCTGAGCTCCCACCCCACCACTGTGTTGGTGCTGCCAGGATCCGTGGGGAGGTGGGGAGGCATCCGATGAGGGAGGCTGTAATACGGCCAGTCACCTTCCTCCAGGGGACAAGAAAACCCACAGATCCTCCCGAGATGCCAGGCTGGATACCCCAGCAGCGTCAGTCCCGGGCAGCGACCAACCCACCGTGTCCATGCCCCGTGGCAGGTGATTTTTGGGAGGAAAGAAGGAGTTCTACTGGGACGGCAGCAGAGAGCGGCGCTGGCCAGGGCGTGCAGTTGCCAGCTACTCAGCAGGTTCTGCGCAGATGGCCTTTTCCTCGTTGGTGGATTTAACAAGAAGAACTTGAATGCGGTAGGCACGTTTCCCCTGTGATTTTGGCTGACCGTACAAGAAATGTCATAACGTCATCGTGGGTGCCACATTTCAGTAGGGGCTGGGTTACTTAGCAGTGATACTGTCATGGGACAGGGGCACCACAGATTCAAAGGATGAGTCAAGAGATTTGAAATGGTGGGGGCTTTGGGTGACCGTTATTTCTGTTGGTAGCTCAAAGAAGTGATGAGAAAGAAATCCAGTCTGAAAGTTTGCACAAACTAATTATGAAGAGTTATCTTGCTCTCGGGTCATAATGTTGAAAATGAAAGACTCATTTTGACCTTCTGATCACTCCAGTGTGGTGTCTTAGCTTTGTATGACCCACCTGGTCATACAGCGCAGGAACACAGAGGCATGAGAGCGTGTTGCTTTGTTCGCTTGCATTGCCTTGAACTGGACGTTAGTGGAAGGCCAAGGTAGATACCAACACCAAAGCTCTGATGTGACAGGGTCCTTGTATTGCTGTTGACATCAGATCAGCCTCAAGATGAAAGGGGCATTTCTGCTGCCAGTTTCACTGAGGTGCCCTGAGGTATTCCTGTCTGTGACTGAGAAGTCAGGAGGCCAGGTGGGCACTCAAGGCCCAGAGATCCTGTTGAAGCTGTTTCTCAGTGGTTTCCCCAGGGCAAGGTTGGCTCCATCCTCCTTTGGGGCAACCAAGGCCAAGCAAACAAATAGCAGACTGGATGACAGTCAAGTGCAACTTTAGCCTCAAACGAGTGTTAACTCCTGCCTGAGTATCGTTTGCTGTTGGACTTTCTTTTGCTGGCAGAGCCGAACAGACGTGTACATATCGCATTTCCCGGACTACACCTCCAGTAAAAACCTCGTCCACTGGGGCCAGGTAGGGATTCTCCTGTTTGTTTGCACCTGATAACCCAGTGGGCACTCCTGGGCTGGCCGGGTTGATGGTCTGCCACATTGCTCCATTCAATGTGGATAGACACGGTGGCAGGATTGGTGAAATGTCCCCTCTCCCTGTGTTTTCTCGGAGGCCACGTGGGTCCCTGCCATCAGCCTCACCTTCCACCCCACATGTGGGCTTACTCAACCAGCTGACGCCTCTGCGTGTTGTAAACAACCCACCTTTGACAGGGATGTACAAGCCACGCTGGTTCCCTGGTGCAACCCCCGCCCTGCCAAGTCAACCCCCAGCTCTGTAGACACCTACGTATCATCCCCAGTGATGGTCTAAGGAAGTGGTCATGGGAAAAGCTGAGACCACTGCTGCAAGGGCATGTGACAGTCCATTGCCAAGCACAAAATGAACCAAGAGTCTTGGAAGAAGACAATATTTTCAGCTGAATTTGTCCATATGCTTCTTCCTCCAAGATGAAGACATTTCAGCATAAACAGTTGGGGAAAAGAGCAAACCAGCAAGACCCTAATTTGGTGGCTAGTAAGGGGGGAGACCAGGAGAACAGTCCTAGACTGAGAGAAGTTACACCAGGTCCACATGAATAAATCCTCATCAGATTGTCCCTTCCTTCAGAGAGTCAGATCATTAATGTAATTGTAATTCAAGTGCAGTCTGAATGGTCGTGGTGGGTATCTGGAGAGTAGGAGAGTGGATGCACCTTGGATTTCTTGCTGGTTATGAAGAGTTCAACCATGGTTCATCACCTCCTTGGCTGGCAGGCACGGTCACACTTCCCCAGGGATGGCTGAAAAGCTGCACAGTGCTGGCAGCTCTCAGAAGACCTAACGGGCTAATTTTCCAAATTATGCCCAAGAGAAACTGCCCACCCACCCAACCAGGTGGCTTGCACTCTGTCAGTCCATTGTAAGGCGTGGTGGTTGTCCGGAGAGTACTGGAGGGCAGGGGATGAGTCTAGCAGGCATGGTGGTGTTAGGCTGACGGTTGGACTTGATGGTCCTTTCCAACCTTAGGGATTCTATGATTCTCTGATTCTTTCTCCTACCACGGTAGAAACGAGACATGCTCAAAGACAGTCCAAGTGACCACACACTGAGCACTCTCCATCTGCTTTGCCTGAAGCCCCGGGTGGGCCAGCTGCCCCACTGCTTTGCTGCCCCACTGCTTTGCTGCCCCACTGTGGGTCCTGAGGGATGGGGACCTGCAAACACCAGCCCAGACATCAGGGTTGTGCTGGGGCAGAGACCCTGCAGCTGCACTTCCCCCATGGTGGGGCTGATCTAAGGGATTACCCGTATGGGGTTAACCCGCTGCTTCCACCTTTCAGACTGCCAAAACTGGGGACTTCAAGCAGTTTGACTATGGGAAGAAGAACAAGGA
>VWZZ01002911.1:3658-48568 GCA_013399095.1 Psophia crepitans
AGGCGAGCATCAATCAACACCCCCAGGTCCTTTTCCTCTACACAGCTTTCCAGCCACCCCGCCCCCAGCCTGTAACGCTGCCTGGGGTTTTGTGGCCAAAGTGCAGGACCTGACACTTTGCCACATTGAACGTCATCCCATTGGCGTCTGCCCAGCGATCCAACCTGTCCAGGTCCCTCTGCAGAGCCATCCTACCCTCCGGCAGATTGACACTTCCCCCCAGCTTGGTGTCGTATTTTAATATTTTTAAAGTACCTCAGGATTTTTACAGAAATCTGAATTTGTGTAACTGAGCTTTTTCAACTCCAATTTAAAGTATTTCACATTATGTTCTGTCAGAAATCTAAGGAAGTCTAGGCAATTAACTGTGAAAACAAGATTTTGTTTCAATTTCCAAGCATTCATGTGAGTGTCAGGTACTCTAATGCTACAATAATGCTACAGTAGGCACTAAATATTTATTGGCATATATTTGCTTAAAAGTAAGTAAAGGGAAAGTATTTTCATAAATGTAAAAGCATAGAAAAGTTCAGCAACAAAAATTCAATATTATAAAAAAATAAATGCAAAGAACACCTTATTTGAATAAATTGAAAGATTTTCTTAGTTCATAATCAACTTTGTTACTATCATAAAGTATTATTGCAGTCAAAAATTTACAAAAAGTGTGTGATGTTTTCATGTTAAAATAGACAGAATGAAAATATATAAGTTACATTCTTTTCCTCTGTACCTTGAATAAAAAAAATTCGTCTGCTTGTGGCTAGGAATTATGTTCACTTTATAAAAAATGTAATAAGGAAAATATCAAACTTTTCCAGAGAAGGATGTGTGACTGATACATTTCACATACAGGAAGAATGACAAAAATAAGGATGATGTGAAGACAGAAAAGTTTTTGGACAATTGGGAAGAAGATACATATTCTCATTTTTCATATTCTTTTTCAAAATTTGCCTAATTTGCTTTTATTTTTATCAGTTTCACTGAATTTATGTACAAAACAAATTTAGTTTGGCTAAGTATTCTTTGAATTTTAGACATATATGAACACTGGGTCTCGTGGACCAAGTTTCTCAGGACATTATCTTGCTCCCTCTTGAATTATTATAATTTAGAGAACAAAAGAGAGTGGCTGAATTAAAATCATGTAGGTTTTTGGAGTATCTAGTCAAAGACTGGTTTTGAGTATTGAAGTGAAGTATTTGAGTTCAGTGTTGTATGGAGGTAAGGCATACCAAAATTTAACTTTGTGAGATAAAACTTCCAAAGAGAAATTTAAAACAGTGGGAGATAATTAATAGAAAATAACAATGCAAATTAAAATTTATGAGTGAAACATAAGGTAATTTAACTTCTTGGACTTAGAACATCAGCTAATTAAAAATGTGCATAGAGAAAATTAAGTTGGAATGGAATTCCATACCCTTAAACAAAAACAAGATGGGAAGAAAGGGGAAGAAAAAACAGCTAGAGGTATTCCATTCAAACTGATACCATTTAAATGAGCAGAAATGTTTTCTAAATGAAACCAATAGATCTCAAAATAAACTGATGGCAGCAAAAAAAAAAAAAAGAGGAAAAACAAATGAAAAGAAAAAAGAAGTGAGACATGAAGCAGTGGAAGGATAATCTGAATGAAAAATAACTGTTTAGAGACACTCAAATAATAAAGAAGGCAGTGAATTATATCAGAAGCAAAGAACCTGCAAGGAAATAGGAGAATAATATGGATTTGGGAGAGTGTAAAATAAGAAGTAATGTTCATGGATATTACGTAGTCTTCCTTGATTCACATTTACGTTGGTGAGATGGTTGAATTGGCACACACCAACACATTTGTGATTCCTTTTAGGTAACAGCGAAATCAATGGGCTTCTGTTAAATGACAGTATATTCAGTCAAATACATTGCTTTGCCCCAGTGATGGGGGTTTTTACAGTAGCTCTTCAAATATCGCTCATTAAATACAAAAACTCTAATCAGGCTTTAAGAATCCTTTTCCCCCTCACATTTCATTTCACTTCTGACTTCAAGTACAGTTATGATTGCTTTCAGCTAACATTGATAGATTTTTTGAGTAAAAAAGTTTGGGCAAAGTTAAAATCCCATTCTAACTTATTTTTTTCCTCCAACAAGATCAAGTACTTGTTTGATGCTTTCATCAACAGAAATTTTGAAAGTGTTTTCTAAGCTCTCGTGACTAAGGTGCCATGGCCAGTCTTTGTGCACAACATGCACTGTGTATATGTGTGTAGATAATATGTTAAAGGACACACTTAGTACTTCTGGTCATGTGAGTGGATAGGTAAAGAATGATATTTTCATTGGGCTACTGCCAGGGAATATGTCTCAGATCTGAATATGTAATATTTCATACACAACTGTGGACCAGTAGCAAATGAATTAGAGGTTTTTGAAGAACCTCCAGAGGTTTGCACTTCGCCTTGAAACTTGAAATTAGCAACAGTAAGAATACTTCTGGCTTTATTAAGCAGAGTACTCCCTAAGCCCCAAACTTCAGACAGTAATGCTTACCTGAGGAGAAGACTTATATAGGATTCACAGATTCACACAGATTCACAGATTAGTGGGGGTTGGAAGGGACCTCTAGACATCACCTAGTACAATCCACCTGCTAGAGCAGGATCACCTAGAGCAGGTTACACAAGATCCCATCCAGGCGGGTTTTGAATATCTCCAGAGAAGGAGACTCCACAACCTCTCTGGGCAGCCTGTTCCAGTGCTCAGTCACCCTCAAAGTAAAGAAGCTTTTTCTCATGTTCAGATGGAAGTTCCTGTGTGCCAGTTTGTGCCCATTGCCCCTTGTCCTCTTTCTGGGCACCATTGAGAAGACTCTAGCCCCTTTCTTCTACACATCCACCCTTTAGATATTTATAAGCGTTGATCAGATCAGTCTTCTCCAGACTTAGCAGACCCATCTCTCTCAGCCTTTCCTCACAAAAGAGATGCTTCAGTCCCCTAATCATCTTGGCAGCCCTTCCCTGGACTCTCTCTAGTAGTTCCCTGTCTGTCTTGAACTGGGGAGCCCAGAACTGGACGCAGTATTACAGATGTGGCCTCATCAGGGCAGAGTAGAGTGGGAGGATAACCTCCCTTGAATTGCTGGCCATGTTCTTCTTAATGCACCCCAGGATACCATTGGCCTTCTTGGCCACAAAGGCACGTTGCTGGTTCATGCTCAGCTGGTTGTCCACTAGGACTCCTAGGACGTTCTCTGCAGCGCTGCTTCCCAGCAAGTCAACCCCTAGCCTGTACTGGTGCTTGGGGTTGTTCTTCCGTAGGTGCAGGACCCTACGCTTACCCCTGCTGAATTTCATTTAGTTCCTCTCTGCCCAGTTCTCTATCCTGTCCAGATCTCACTGAATGGCAGTGCAGCTTCCTGGCGTGTTGGCCACTCCTCCCAGTTTTGTATCATCAGCAAATTTGCTGAGGGTACGCTCTGTCCCCTTGTCCACGTCATTGAGGAATATGTTGAATAAGACTGGACCCAGTACTGGCCCTTGGGGCACACCACTAGCTACAGGCCTTTAACTAAACACTGTGCTGCCTATCACAACCCTCTGAGCACTTCCATTCAGCCTGTTGTCAATCCACCTCACTGTCCACTCATCCAACCCATACTTCCTAAGATTGCTTATGAGGATCTTATGAGAGACAGTGTCAAAATACTTGCTGAAGTCAAGGTAGACAACATCCACTGCTGTCCCTTCATCTACCCAGACAGTCATGCCATCACAGAAGGTGATTAGATTCGTCAGACACGATTTTGCCTTGGTGAATCCATGTTGACCACTCTCGATAACTGTCTTCTCCTCAGGATGCTTATTGGTGATCTCCAGAATAAGCTATTCTATCATCTTTCCAGAGATGAAAGTAAGTCTTACTGGCCTTTAGTTTCCTGGGTTCTCTTTCTTTCCCTTTTTGAAGATCAGGGTGACATTGGCCTTCCTCCAGTCCTCAAGCAACTCTCTGTTCTCCAAGAACTTTCAAAGATGATTGAGAGTGGCCTAGCAATAACATCTGACAGCTCCCTGAGCACTGATATGTGCATCCCATCAGGGCCCATGGATTTGTCAAGATTGTCTAGATATTCTCTAATTTGATCCTCCTCAACCAAGGGAAGTTCTTCCTTTCTCCAGACTTTCTCTCCTACATCTAAGGTCTAGGTTTCCTGAAGACTGGACTTAGGAGTAAAGACGGAAGGAAAAAAGGTATTCAGGAATTCTGCCTTCTCTGTATCTTCCGTCACCAAGGCACCCAGTTCATTCAGCAGTGGGCCCACATTTTCCCTAGTCTTCCTTTTGCTGTTGATGTATTTGAAAAAGCACTTCTTGTTGTTGTCCTTAACATCACTTGCCAGTTTCAATTTCAAGCAGGCCTTAGCCTTCCATGTTGCATCCCTACATTCTCTGACTACATGCCTATATTCCTCCCAAGTGACCACTCCCTTTTTCTACATTTTGTAAACTTCCTCATTCCCTTTGAGTTTTTCCAGGAGCTCCTTACTCATCCATGCAGGTCATCTTCCTCCTTTGCCTGATTTCCTGTTCTTCAGGATGTACTGCTCTTCAGCTTGGAGAAAGTGGTGCTCTAATCATTTACTAGAGTGGATTCTCTAATATTTTTTCTAGGATTGGTGTTGAAGATGCAATTAATGACCTAGAAAAAAAAACTTGACAAAATGACATATCACAAAATTATACATTAGTCATAGAAAGCTATAAAGACTTCTGAAGAACTTAATGGTAAGCAATTAGGAGTGGGATAGTAGTCAAAATTCACTAGAGGCAAAACCACACCAGCATACATAATGAGAGATGACGCCAAACAATTGTACACATTGATCATGTTAAATTAGCTGAAACAACTAAGGAAAAATATCAAGGTCATACTGTCATCAGTGTAAACCAGTGACCACCAGTGATTAAAAAAGAACATGTGTTAGCCTGTATAAGAATGAGGGTAACAACCACAGTATTCTAATGATGAATAAAATTATAAGAATATGATCTTATTACTGGGGAAGGTCATGGAATAGATCATCAGTGTCATCACATGGCAAGTACAGGAAAACCCGGTGATCAGACCCAGTCAGCCCATGACTTTATGAAAGGTAGGTCCTGCTTGCCCAACCTGATCTCTATGACAAGGTGACCCTCCTAGTGGATGAGGTCTACTTGAACTTTAGTAAAGTCTTTGACATCATTTCCCACAGCATTCTCCTGGAGAAACTGGCTGCTCATGGCTTGGACAAGTATACTCTTCACTGGATAAAATACTGCTACATGGTCAGGTCCAAAGAGTTGTGGTGAATGGAGTTACATCCAGTTGACGGCTGGTCACAATCGGTGTTCCCCAGGACTCAGTAGTGGGGCCAATTCTCTTTAATGTCTTTATCAATGATCTAGATGAGGTGATCGAGTGCATCCTCAGTCAGTTTGCAGGCACCACGAAGTTGTGCAGGACTGTTGATCTGCTTGAGGGTAGGAAGGCTCTGCAGAGGGATCTGGACAGGCTGGATCGATAGGCCAAGGCCAGCTGTGTAAGATTTAAGAAGACCAAGTATCAGGTCCTGCACTTGGGTCACAACAACCCCAGGCAATGCTACAAGCTTGGAGCAGAGTGGCTGGAAAGCTGCCTGGAGCAAAAGGACCTGGGGGTGCTGGCTGACAGCCAGCTGAACATGAGGCGGCAGTGTGCCCACGTGGCCAAGAAGGCCAAGAGCATCATGGCTTGTATCAGGAATTGTGTGGCCAGCAGGACTACAGAAGTGATTGTCCTCCTGTACTCAGCTCTGGTGAGGCCACACCTGGAGTCCTGTGTTCAGTTTTGGGCCCCTCACTACAGGAAGAATGTTGAGGTACTGGAGTGTGTCCAAAGAAGAGCAACAAAGCTGTTGAAGGATCTGGAACACAAGTCTTACGAGGAGTGGCTGAGGGAACTGGGGGGTTTTAGCCTGAAGAAGAGGAGGGTGAGGGGAAATCTTATCACTCTCTAGAGCTCCCTGACAGGAGGTTGTAGTGAGGTGGGTGTTGGTCTCTTCTCCCAAGCAACAAGCCATAGGACAAGAGAAAATGGCCTCAACTTGCTCTAGGTGAGGTTTTGCTTGGATATTAGGAAAAATTTCTTAACCAAAAGGGTTTTTAAGCATTGGAACAGGCTGCCCAGGGAGGTGGTTGAATCCTCAACCCTGGAGGTATTTAAAAAACCTGTAGATGTGGTGCTTAGGGACATGGTTTAGTAGTGGACTTGCCAGTTTTAGGTTAATGGTTGGACTTCATGATCTTAAAGTTCTTTTCCAACCTTAAAGATTCTATGTTTCTATGATTCTATGAATCCATTTATATTGCAGGGGATGAGGTCAAAAGTTTGGTGGTAAATGTTAGAAATGCAGGAGGTATCAAATGACCCTAAAAATCATTATAAATTTCAAAATGAAATGTTGATCAGAGGGATGGAGCACCTCTCCCACAAGGAGAGGTTGAGGGAGTTGGGCTTGTTCAGCCTGGAGAAGAGAAGGCTCTGGGGACACCTGATTGATGTCTACCAATACCTAAAGGGAGCCTACAGGAAAGATGGAGAGGGGCTGTTTACAAGGGCAGGGAGTGATAGGACAAGGGGTGATGTCTTTAAGATGAAAGGGAGGATAGATTTAGATTAGATATAAGGAAGAAATTCTTTACTGTAGGAGTGGTGAAGTACCGGAACAGCTTGCCCAGAGAAGCTATGGAGGCCTCATCCCTGGAATAATTCAAGGCCATGTTGGATGAGGCCTTGGGCAACCGGGTCCAGAAGAAGGTGCCCCTGCCCATGGCAGAGGGGTTGAAACTAGATGAACCTTAACCATTCTGTGATTCTATGATTCTATGAAAATACAAGTATGTATTAGTGAAACAGGTTATAAAACATCTTTTTTCCATCTTGAAATTCCAAAATAAGTAGTATCCAAGGAAACAGAAGAAGAAAATTAGAAGTTATTAAAATGAATTGAACTTTCTATTATTTTTAACTCAGTGTGGTATTGAAGCCAGCAGCTTACAAGAAGTTCAAACAGGACATGAACATGGATGATTAAAACATTTAGATGGAGAAAAATATCTAAGAGTCATTAAATCTTACAATCAAGAGAATAAATCAATAATTCGCTCTAGCTAAGGGGAAGCTTGATCTGTAAGCAAGTTTTCCCATTTGTATTCTCCCTCTTTTTGAAGTATCTTATGCTGACTGCTTTAAGGATGGGATAGGAGGAAGTCTGTACTGCAGTATCTGATTTAGAAAGATAATCACTATAGGAAATGAAGAGGAAATATTACATTGCTTCTTTAGATAACATCTTGAAATGTAATCTACTTTTAATATTTCCTTTTTCTAATTTCAAAAGACATATCCAGCCTCTTGTAGCTTTTACAGTAATATATAAATCAGAATTGTCAACCCTGAATTGCTCGATCATCTTTGCCTGTCTACTTTTAGGCACCATTTGCTAATAGTGTACTCACTGCAGTATCCTGCTGCTTTCTAAATTTAAAAAGCCAAAAGTACTACTAAAATAGTGCTAAAGAGCACTACTGTCTCTTCCTTCTTCAATGAATGACGGAGATTTGTTTTATAAATAACAAGAAACACCCTCTGCAGGTGTTTTTGCAGGATCTTAAGAACAGATGTTGTGTCCTCTAGGAAAAAAAAAAAAGAAAAGAAAGAAAAAAAACCACCCAACCCAGAAAAGAGCAATTTGTCTATGATAAGAGTTTGTTTGTTTATCGATTGTGGAAGACACATTTGCCTTTGAGCACTAAATCAGAGGATATTAAAGGTCTGTTTTTGAAAATCTGGACAAATGTGAAAGGCTATTTTGTGTGGGACATATTAAATGAAACACTTGATTTTAGAAGCAAAAGTATCAGCATACATTACCAGTGAAGGTGACAATGTAGTTTGGTACAGCTTTGAAGAGTAGATAAGCTACTATGTCAGTAAGATAGCAACAAACTTCTCATCTGCCTTGACATCTTTTGAGATAGTGGCCATCCACACTGCTACAGAGAGCTAGTTAAAGAATTACAGAATTGTGTTCCTCTTCCCCTGCTTAATATAAAATTGAGTTGTATGGTACTATTCACCAGCAGAATCTAGACTAAAGTGATTAAAATCACTGTGTTCCAGCTATCTATTCTTCCTTTCCTTTTTTTTTAATTTTTTCCTTTTTCTTTTTTTTTTAAAATACAATTTGTTTCAAAGTTGGCAGTTTATAAACATCCACTTTATGTGTGATGCTTTGATGACTTTGTATAGGCCCTATTTAGAAAGAGACTTGATATATCCATAAAAGATGAGTCAATACATAAAACTCAAAGTATTAAAGCTGAATAAATTATTGGAGAAGATTCTTTATTTTGAATTAAATCTGTTGGATCCAAAACACTATCTGGTCTGCCTACCTTGGAGTTAAGTCTCTTCATAGCAGCCTGTATGATGCTGTGTTACGGATTTGTGGCTAAACCAGTTTTGGTAACACACCAATATTTTGGTACTTGCTCAACAGCACTCACACAGTGTCAAGGCTTTCTCTTTTTTTCCCACTCTGTCCCCTGCCCATCAAGTCAGCTAGGAGTGGGTAAGAGTTTGGGAAGGGACATAGCTGGGACAGTTAACCAAAGTTGGCCAGAGGGATATTTCATACAATATGATGTCATGTTCATCAACACAAAGCAAGTTAGAGGAAGACGAGTGGGTTGTTTCAGCTTTCAAGGTGACCATTTGTTGGGCACTGGCTAGCCATCTGTCTGCTTGTAGAGGGTGATGAACGATTTCCTTTGTTCCACTTGCATTTTTGTTTTGGTTTTGATTCCCTCCACACACACACTTTCCTTCACATATTAATCTGCCTTTATCTCAAACCATGAGTTGTCTCACTTTTGTTCTTCCTATTTTCTCCCTCCCATCCCACTGAGGGGGAGGAAGCAAGGAAGTGGCTGTGTAGAAGCTTGGCTGCTGGCCAGTGTCAGCCCATCACCACACTATTGAATCATATACCATTTGTAATCTACATTATACCATGACCATGGTGACTAAGTAATTTATTTCTGAATGAATCTGATTAAATTCTAGCCACTGCGGCTGTATGGCCTGAGAAATTCAAGACAAATAGTTAATATACATAAAGACAAGGGAACAGAGATTAACCTCCAACTGAGGAGAACATACAGAGCCCCAGGTAAAAAGTATAAAAGCACTGATAAAGCATATTTGACTAAATTAAAATAAATTATCATCATGCAATGACTAATATGCCATATCTAAGGAATAATAAGTAAGAAAGAAGTGAAATTTATTTTTTAAAATCTTTTTTATTTGAGCCAAGCTAACAAAGTCACGGTGTTATATCTGAAAGCAGAATTTGGTTTCTTGAAATAAGTAGACTGTTTGAACAAAAAATATTGTCATGTGATTGGGATTCTTGTATACTGATGCTATTCTTGCAATAGTTTAGTCTAGGCTATATTTACCAGGTAATTAAAACATGCAAATTTATTATAATTTCACATCAGCTTTCCCCTTTGCATCATAAAAAAGAAATGTTCCATATTTGAGTTATTACTGATTAAGTGAAGATAACATTGCACTAACTTACTTAAAAATCTTTGCTTGCCTCTTAACTTGTTTTTACTACTCACTTATTATTATTTTGTTATGTCATCTTTTTTTCCTTTAAATAAATTAATATGAGTGGCATAAGAATTTTACCTTAATTAGTGTGGCATCAAGATCCAAATACTCTGATAAAATTTTTCCTTAATTTCCTTTGATGTGCCATTAGCTTCTCCCTCTCTATATATCTCTAAATGCTTGATCCTGTCTTTCATTTAGCCTAAATTTCTCAGTGAGGTAAAATCAAATACAACTGGCTAGCAATAGTTTGAAAATCTCCTCGAGGAAGGACCAGTGGTGACTTCTAAAGTGACCTTGTCACATGAGCACTCACAGTACGCTCTTCCATTGTTCTCAAACTAGGACAGGAAAATTCCCCTGGATTTCTGAAGGTGATTGTACCACATGCTGGACTTTTTTTGCCACTTCCTGAGAAGCAGTGAGTTTTCTGCAGTTGAACTTAAGCATTACAGTTGGAAAGCACCAATGGTACCATTTGGCTTAGCTGAGAAGTTGCGCGGAGGAAATAAAAAATAGCAGCATACTCAGCTTACCTGTAGTACACTGGAAGATGCAGAGAAGCCTGAACTGGTGCTCATGCTGCAGTAAAATCTCCATCTGCTTCTTCCCAGGGGAATATAGTGGAATGAGACTCCTCCAATTAATCTCTTTCCATGGAATATTACAGGACTATAAACTTTACTGGGACCAGCCTCTGACAGGATGTTGTAAACTGAAAAGAAAGAAACTAAGATTTCTGAGAAATAAATTGAACTGACTAATACAATTCTCCTCGAGGCCTGTAAGCTCAGTGTGCATGTGTGACAAATACGTTGGCGACATTATCTCTGTGGGTTTTAGACATAGGTTACAGATAAACACATATAGCATAGACATAACTGATTAATTTATTCTGAGCTTCACACAGCAGCTTTGGCCTTGGAATCTGCTTATAGATAGTAGCAGAATAGAGATTCATAGTCATGTCCATGATGACTGCATCTCCCTCCGTACCTCATGTACAGTAGATTGCACACAGACAAACTGACATCTTGATTCTGTACAAGAAGATTGTGCTCCTGTGAGGTGTAGATCCTTTGCAGGTCACACAGTGTGAGGACGACAAGAACACCATGCTCCTGAGCCACTGATTTTCCCGTCTGCCTTCAGGAGCAAAAATGAGACAAGGTCAGACGCCCGTTGTTCCTGCAGACGCCAATCGTTCCACAGAGAGCTCTACAGCGGTGTCTTTACCCAACTGTACTCTGCATGTTTTACCCTGAAATTGTCTGGCTGTCCTAAACTTATTCTTTCCTGTCATACATCAAAACAGACACAAACTTAATACCTGTAGCAAACACCTTAAGCTTTTGCTTTCTTTGTGGCTTGTTCTGTTTTCTTTCATTAACCCATCTATTTGTTCTTGTCTCTTTCCTTCCGCCTCAGTCAGCTGCGCGTTTCGTGTACATACAAATTTAATAGTGTGCTATGAAGGGAAGCTCCGGCTTAAATATTCATAAAGGTTTACAGTGAGAGTGTATTTTAGTGCTCTTGGTTTCATCATGTTCTGATACAGCCAGCATGTTGATATAAACAGATGAACTTCTTACACTGGAAATGCCACACAGCCAGCCAACCACATACTATGAATTCCATCTCCCATCTCAGTAGATGTTCCTGTGTGACTGAATATCTGCTTTAAAAACCACTTCCCAAGTGAAGTCTCACTCACAGATAAGGCCACTTGCACCTCAGCAGCATTGGGTACAAGTGACTCCTCTGAGTCCCACACCAGCAGAGGAATGCTCAGAATAAACAGTCAAAGTTGCAAGCGGTGAAAGCACCAAGAAAAACAGCAGTGATGACCCTTACAAGGGATATGCTAGAATATTAATCAGGAGGATCAACTTTAGGGAACAGCTGGAAAAAATCAGAAGAGATCAGGCATAAAAGAACAGCTTGGTAGAATTATCTTCTCCTTTAGAACAAAGAAAAGTGGATTAAAAACAGATGAGACTAAAACATTTTCTATGATATCTGCACCTTCTAATAGAGCTAAGTAAAAGTAGTTTTTAAATTTTACTTAAAATTTAATAATGTGCCTAATTTTCTTCTGGACTTCCCTGGGAAACTGACATTTTCACCTAACTCATTGTCATGGTGTAACCCCGATGGGCAGCTCAGGCCCACACAGCTACTTGCTCAATCCCCCATCAGTGGGATAAGGGAGAGAACCAGAAGGGTAAAAGTGAGCAAACTTGTGGGTTGAGAGAAAGTCAGTTTAATAGGTAAAGCAAAAGCCACACACACAAACAAAGCAAAACAAGGAATTCATTCACTAGTTCCCATGGACAGGCAGATGTTCAGCCATCACTAGGAAAGCAGGGCTCCATCACATCTAATGGTGATGTGGGAAGACAAAAACCATCTCTCCAAACATCACTCCTTCTTACTTCTTTCCTCAGCTTTTATTGCTCAGAATGATGTCATATGGTATGGGGTACCCCTTTGGTTAGTTGGGGTTAGCTGTAATGGATATGCCCCTTCCCAACTTGTCCCTTCTTGTTCACTGCCACTCACTGGTGGGGTGGGGTGAGAAGCAAAGAGGGCTTTGACACTGTGTGAGCACTACTCAGAAATAGCTAAAACATCCCTGTGCTACCAACACAGTTCTGATCAGAAATTCAAAACATAGCACCATACCAGATACTGTGGAGAAAATTAACTTTATCATGACCAAACCCAGTATACACACACAAAATATCTTTTCCTATTCTGATTCTGAATTTTCCACAAAACATTACATATAAATTCTGCCACCTGAGGAATATCTTAAAATCTCAAGGATGGTAATGGTGAGATACTTTAAAAAGGAATGGTAGCATTTTTATGTAAATTGTTCCTTATTTAAAGATCATTCAGTGTACCTCATGGAAAGACTGAAGTAAGTCCCATATTTGCATGGGTTGCTCTGAGTAATCAGACTACATATTTGCATACATAGAAACTTTACATTTATAACTATGCATATGAAGTTGTGTGCACAAATTAAAAATTCAATTTGCTTGAAAATCCTATAAGAATTATCAATCTACAAATCTACAAAAAATCTGATTTTTTTCCACATAAAATGGGAAAAATAAGGGTTAAAATATTTTAAAGCTGAATTTTTGTTCTAGAATAAATGTGTCTGTAGGCGCACCAAACAAATGGTTCAGGTTCTCTTTTGAATTAAATGACCATTCATTTTGCTCCCATAAAACGAAAATTAATGTTTACATTTTAGGAAATAAATCAAAACTTTGTCAGACTTTTCCTGTCCTCTAAGTACATAACTAAACTAATTTTCTTTATGCATTTACATTCAAGAGTGAGTGAGTAAAATATCTGTGGCCATGACTCTTTTCATTCTTTAGAGTTCTATTGTAATTTCTGTCACAGATGAAAAGTGCTCTTTATAAAGAGGTAAATAGTCACATTTTCTCATCCCCTCTACTGTGCACTTTAAATGAAATTTACTTTGTGCCACTTTCTTCTACATACTCTTGCTTATCTCAGTGGAGTAAGGTAAACAGTAGGGAAAAACCTCTAGCACAAACATTTCCTTCCAAATTAAATATGCTTATTTTACATCTGATCCTTCAAATCCTGAAGATTCTTCATGTCCATATTGATTTCATCAGCAGCTGAGTATGCAGAGTACCCAAACGATTAAGCCCATCCTTTCTGTACCATTTTCTGTGCTCATGCCTCACATTTTCTTTTTAAGAAATTTTTTTTTAAGAAAAAGTGCAATTTTTTATGCAGATACAAGATTGTAAATTGAATATTTTCAGTTACAGTTTTGAAAATATTCCTTTTGTATGTGAGCATGTTGATGGTACAGCGTTTCAAGTATTTGCACATCTTTGCCCATTATTTCTTACAATCCACTCATAGAACAGAAATGAATAAATAGTTAGATAAAAGGAACAACTCAAATAGATTCTTATCGTCAATCACAAATTATTCACAGTATTATAAAGGAAATGAGTAAAAGGAAAAATTACAAAGAACAGCCTTAAGAAATTGTACTCTATTTCTTAATTATTTGTATGTAGTGGAAAGCAATAAAACAGACATTGCACATTGTGTATTTATTTTGTAAAGATAAAATAAAATTAGTATTTTTGAAAGTTTTTTAACTTATACTAAATCTTTATTCAGGTGCTTTTACTGCTTTTCCAACATGAAGTTTAAGCATACTCTGACCTCCAATTTGAAAATAAAATAGTGGTAGGAAACGGCACTCAATCTGGGAAATTATTGAATCAGTTAGGTTACAAAGTAGAGTCACGGTCTTTTGTGTCATGACTACAACAGCAACAGAAAGTTGCAGTGGGCACTTCCAAAGGATTTAGGCCTCCTGTACTTGTGTTTGGGCTTGTTTTGGCCATTTTGGCTTTTCTTCTTTTTTTTCTTTTTTTCCCCCTGTACTTTTCCTTTTTAAAATTTAATTTCCAATGCATTGTAGGAATGTTAATTATTGTCTTCTCATGAGGTCTGAATAGGTTTGACTTTGGATATAGAAGCATCTGCAGGGTGAGTAAACAACAGCTACTAAGTAATCATTATCATATTTGAATTCATTTAGTTTTTGTTTGTTTGTTTTCTTTCTATCTCTGCAGGGTGAAGAAGTAACACCTGGCTAGGAAGAAACATTCAGAGGTAATTTCTCTCAATTAGTTTTCTAAAAATTATCTACTTTGTTTTGAAAACATTGTTATGGAGCATTGTTATGCTAGGTTGTTTCAGAGCTGTAAACTGGGAGTCAGTCACAACTCAAAATTTTAATTCATTTCTTTGAGTCTTCATTCTCTTAACAGAAAATATCTTCATTATGTATATACGTATAACTGCTAAAATTAAGATAGCACATTGTACGTCTGTGTCAGGTCCGGCTGAGATGGAGGTACTTTTCCCTGCAGCAGCCCACGCACAGCGCTGCGCTGTGTACTGGTACCCAGCAAAGTGTGGGTGACAGACCCGTGTTTTGGCTATTGCTGAGCAGTGCAGGCACACATCAAGGCTGCCTCTCCAACTTTTCCTCCAACTCACCAGTAGGCTGGGGGTGGGCAAGATCTTGGAAGAGAACACAGCCAGGGCAGCTGACCCAAACTGACCAAAGAGATATTCCGTAACGTATGACAACTCCTCAGCTCTAAGGAGCTGAGAGAATGGAGCAGGAAGGAAGGACATTTGTTATTTACGATGTTTGTCTTCTGGATGAACTGCTATGCGTACTGAAGCCCTGCTTCCTGGGAAGTAGCCAAACATTTCCTGCTGGTGAGAAGCAGAGAATGAATCTTCTGTTTTCCTTTGCTTCCACATATAACCTTTTGCTTTTGGTGTATTAAACTGTCTTTACGTTGACCCATGAGATTTTTTACATCTTATTTTCTTATTCTGTCCTGCTGAGGAGGAGAGTGATAAAGCAGCTTGGTGGACACCTGGCATCCAGCCAGGGCCAACGCACCACACCATCAAACTCTTTTTCTCACCTCCTCTGTTTATAAAAGTCAGCATGTAATTCTAAAAGATCCTTATTGCAATAAGAGATGGCTTTATGAAGATATATACTGAATTTGAAGTTGTATAATTGTGATTCTACTCTAGATAATTTCCTGCTTGTAGGGTGTCTAACTTATTTACTATTTTGAGCATTTATGTTATTTTAGAAATGCTATTTCGGCATTTGTATTGCTAATGTATTTATGTAACCGGCATTTGTATTGCTATGTATTTATGTAACATGTCCCAGGCCAACAATTAATCTGTGTTCTATATTAATGATAGATTAATTTACTTTTTTATTAGCAGGTAATTTTACAAAAAAAAAAAACCACACCCACAAACCAACAAAAATGTATCCAAGTCCAACATTACTATGCATCCCTATTCTCAGGGATAGTCACATCTCAAAAGTTGATTAAGGTGCTAAACAGACATTACCTCATTGATTAAGGATAACAAAATTTCAAGCTTCAGCAAGTCAATAAGAAACTCAAATCAGGAGATGATAATGCTATCTGAGAATGTCACAGAATCACAGAAACACACAAGTGATAGGGGTTGGAAGGGACCTCTGGAGATTGTTCAGTGTAGCCTCCCTGCTAAAGCAGAAACACCTAGAGCAGGTTGTACAGCACTGTGTCCAGGTGAGTTTTGAGTATCTCCAGAGAAGGAAACTCCATAACCTCTCTGAGCAGCCTGTTCCAGTGCTCTGTTACCCTCAAAGTAAAGAAGTTCTTCCTCATATTCAGATGCGACTTCCTGTGTTCCAGTTTGTGTCCTGTCACTGGGCACCACTGAAAAGACTCTGGTCCCATTCTCCAGACATCCACCCTTTAGATATTTATAAGCATTAATGAGATCCCCTCTCAGTCTTCTCCAGGCTAAACAGACACAGCGCTCTCAGCCTTTTGTCATACAAGAGATACTCTAGCCTCTTAATCATCTTGGTAGCCCTCGACTGGACTCTCCAGTAGTTACCGGTCTCTCTTGAACTGAAGAGCCGAGAACTGGACACAGCATGCCAGATGTGGCCTCACCAGGGCAGGGTAGAGGGGAAAGATCATCTCCCTTGACCTGCTGGCCACACTTTTCTTAATGAACCCCAGGATAGCACTGGCCCTCTTGGCCACAAGGGCACACTGCTAGTTCATTGATAACTGTTTGAACACCAGGACTCCCAGGTCCTTCTCTGCAGGTCCTTCTCTGTCCTTTTCTTAAACCTGAAGTCAGTGATTTCTCAGAAATAATGTGCATTTGGTCTTGGTTTAAAGTTATAAAATACACTCTATTTTTTTGATAGATTACTTAAAATCTGAGAATACATGGTCTGTACATAAATGCACAGATATTTCCCTCTAATATTGACTCCTTGCTTGGTATTGACGTGAGCCAATATTAACTCAATAATTCATCAAATACTGATGACTTATCAACATTCCTGAAGTGCTTCCAATATTGTTGTTGCAAAAACATCTAAAAGCAACCTGAGAATGCTGTGTTCCCTACAGAGTTTTCTTAGCAACCTTGTTTATCAAATATCTAGCAGATGACTTCCAGTGAGGAACTAGCTAACTCCATGTTGAGACTATGGAGATTACAAGGAGGTCTGCAAAGGATTTCAACACCAAAATGAATTTGACCTCTGGGTTTATCACGTATTGAAGAATCAAGATATCCTGCTCTGTCCTAAGCATAACCACACTTTAAGACAAAGGTATATGGGAAAGTTTAACAGAACTATCAGGAAATTCTTCAGCGCTGAAAGAATCACCAAGTGACTGGTTACACTTAAAGTGCAATGGCTTAAACGATGTGGGAGAGACTCAATAGCACTCTGCACAATTTCTCAATAAACTGCTAGTCTAATAATATGGACGATAGTATGAGCTATTACACTTTCCTCACTCTTAGCAATGAAAATTCAGTATTTAAATGTTAATTGCATCTAACACTGCATTTAGATTGTCATTTAAAATGCATTTTCTACAGCATTGATTTTACAACTAATTATTAATTTTTCTCTCTGTTACCAGCTTGCCATAATTAGAGGCAATAGAAATAAAAGTAAAAAGTAAATATAAAGGGTGCAGTGGTACTTTGCTGCCAAAGTCTATACTAAGAAGGCCAATTTACTAGCAGTTACCTTGCCAAAAAATTATTTGTGCATAGTCAAACAATATTTCAGATGGTTGCAGTGTATAACAAATATTCTCAATTAGTTCCTTGAGCATTTCCCTTCAATGTCTGAAAAAAAATTAGACAGTCTCAAGCATATCTTGCAAGGTGGGAAAATAAACAGCCTAGCAGAATATTTTCCTATTTCAACAAAGTCTTTCAAGAGATGATCTCAGAATCTACAGAAAAACATTGTGCATGTCTACTGTCCTCATTAAAGTGACCCATAATCCATTGCTCTATAAAGGTACTTCAATGACTTCTTTGTATGCTAGTCTACTGCAGCCACTCCCCATGGTCTTAATCACAGAAAAGCAACATTAGTGATCAGTCAGTAAAATTTAACTAAAAACTGTATTGAAAAGTTGTGGTGGGTTGACCCTGGCTGAAGCCCAGGTGCCCACCAAAGCCACTCTATCACTCCCCCTCCTTAACTAGACAGAGAAGAAAAGCTGTAATGAATGGCTCACGGGTCAAGATAAGGACAGGGAAAGGCTGTTCACTAATTACTGTCCTGGGCAAAACAGACCAGACTTAGAGAGGAATTCATCTGATTTAATATCAAGCAAAGACAGAGCAGAGGAGTGAGAAATAAAACGAAATCTTAGAACACCTCTCCCCCACCCCTCCCTTCTTAACTTCACTCCCGATCTCTCCCTGTTTCCTCCTCAGTGGCCCAGGGGAATGGGGGTTTTGGCCAGTTGATCACATGTTGCTTCTGCCCCTCCTTCCTCCTCAGGAGGAGAACTCCTCACACTCTTCCATTGCTCCAGCATGGGGTCACTCCCATGGGAGAGAGTCCTCCATGAACTTCTCCAACATGAGTCCTTCTCACGGGTTACAGTCCTTCATGAACTGCTCCAGCATGGGTCTTTCCCATGGGGTGCAGACCTTCAGGAGCAAACTGCTCCTGTGTGGGTCCCCCAGGGGGTCACAAGTCCTGCCAGCAAACCTGCTCCAGCTTGGGCTCCTCTCTCCATGGGGCCACAGGTCCTTGTTTGCTCCGGTGCAGGCTTCCCATGGAGTCTAAGCTTCCTTCAGGTATCTTTCCACCTGCTCCAGTGTGAGGTCCTCCACAGGCTGCAGAGGAATCTCTGCTCCCCCATCATCCTTCCTTCATGGGCTTCAGGGGGATAACCTGCCTCACAACAGTCTTCTCCATGGGCTGCAGGGTAATCTCTGCTCCGGCACCTGGAGCATCTCCTCCTCCACTACCCCTGTGGCCCTCCCACTACCAAAACCTTGCCACGCAAACCCAAAACACAAGTTTTGGGGAAATATACTCTATTTAAATGCATGAAAACAAACACAGAGAGAAATAATAAAAAATAAAGGCACATGCACATTTTCAATACAAAGTTTTAGGTTCTTGTGTAGAAAAATGTCATCAAAGAGAAATTCAAAACACAACTTCATTGTAACTTTACAATTTTTACATTGTTCTTTCAAAGTACACACCCATCTCTTGCAGTTTTTATGCTGCAAAATGGTAAAAGGAATATACACAAGTTAGAATGTTAACAATAACATCATGTGTTAAACTCTTAGCATTTTCATCATTATTACATATGTTTTCATTGTTTGAAATGTCTGAGCATGAAAGCCGGAAGGAAAGAACAAAGCATATTTCTGGTATGTACACAGCTAATAACATGCTGCCAAATGTTTAACAATTTTCAGGCTGTCACATGCCAATCTTTTAAAGATCCATTAGAAAACTGTTCTCTGATAGACAGAAACTGAATGTGTTTACCTGTTTGTGCTAAAGGTGTTAACCTAGTGAAAAGCATTTTTATTACCTACTTTTCTGTTGGATGAGGAGTTTATAGTATGCTTGCAGCATCAATAGAGAAGTTCCCCACTGAATTTATTTTGTGATTACTAGTGGAGCAAACAGAAACCTCTTTTTCTGTTTTTCCTAGCAGAAAATTAAACAATGTCACAATTTGGAATGGGTATGAATTGACATTTTCCCAGTGGCTTTTACCAGAACGTAGTTATTTAGGCAATAAAAATTGCTAACATTTTTCACAAAATTTACTAAATTATACTGAAATCTTGGAACTGGATTCTACAATTTCCACATCTAACGAGGAAAAATATTAATGCAAAAACAGTCGGGATTTTTTTTCCTACTTGTATCTCCATCCACTGTAAACACTAATGACAGAAAGCATGATTATATTTAACTTACATATAATTGTGAAATATTTACTCAACTAAGCACATCAATTAGTCTGTGACACACAGGTATTTTAGAGGGTGAAAAGGGAGTTAGGATTTATGTAAATATCTTTCTGATCTTACAGCACTTATCCCATTGCTGAAAGGGCTGATTAGTCAAAAAAAACACTAACACAGAAAATATTCTAATACAAAAAAGGTTTAAGAGTTGGGGAGTGTTGTATGGTGGTTGTTTTTTTCCTAAGATTCTTGCTATTTCTACTGTCTAACATTACATACTTTTCAAAGCCCTTCTTTACCAAGAAAAAAGAATTATTAGAGGATTCTTAAGAAATTTCAAAATCTCCTCCAAAAGTTTAAGAAACAAGTGTTCTGAAATGAAGAATTTGAAGCATTGTGAAATTGTATGTAGTATTTTGGCAATGATTCAGCAAATTAGTTAGGCAAGTAATTCAAAGAGACTCAGATTTGTTTAAAAATGAGTATATGATTTGTATTTTGTACTTTCTAGACATTGTAGTGTAGCTATACAACTACAGTTCCTTTCAAGTATTCCAGTATTTTAAAGGGTTTTATCATGTTACACAAAATAATGTTCTGTGTAATAAGTAATTTCAATGAATTTGCAGTTTAATTTTGCATTATAATTTTTTTTGCAAAATGGATTCCACAGTGAAAGGTTTTGCTCTAAATCCTTATAATGCAGAGTTTTTTTTTGCCAGATGGAAATTAGAAAAAATAGTGTCTATTTATTGATAGATCAAGGAATTCCTGATGTATGTTTTTACATCATAAACAAATAGGATCTTGGCTGTTCTTGAATTTTTGCTTTAAACCCGTCTGGCCCTGGAGAAATAGAAACCCAAACAAATAACCAAACCAAACTGAACAAACAAACAAAAAAACCCCCACAATCCCCCAAAACTCCCAAACACAATCAAACAAACAAAACTCCCCCAAAAAATCCAAAACCACACCAAAACCCCCAACCGTGTATTGTTTTCTTTTTAAGGGCAGCACATATATATATATGTGTGTATATATATATATTTTTTTATATATATATATACACACACACATATATATCTTGCTAAAGTTCTCCAGTAAGGTGTTGATTACAAAACATGAAATGCCTGCCATTAAGATAAGCAGCTTCAAGTATACAGATGACGGCAAAAGAAGGTAATGTGGAGGTGTAGAAAACAAATGTCAAGAAATCTTACTACTATTAGCAGGGAACATGGTAGTGACAATAAGAAAAACAGTCGTGTTTATACCAAATTAAAGAAGTCGCCTTCCTGCAATAAAACCATTAAAAAAAATATAAATAAATCTTATGTGTTATTACCCTATTCTTATCTCAAAACTTCTTATAGTGTTATATGAAGAGAGAAATTAAGAAGTATTACCATGGCAAAAACTGTAAGTCTGACTATATTAAGACAGTGTGTTGTATTCTGAAGGCATACAAAGACAAATTTTAATTGACAGTAAATGAAATGACATACTGATAATCTTTCAGATAACGGGGAGATTAGAGTAAAATTTGTTTCCTTCCATTCCTCAATATTCTTCGTTACCTCATATGCTAGTTCTGTGATCTAAAGGATCTGCAGAGGGCTGTAAAAAGATGCTTGCCCTCATCAAGATGGAATCTACATGCTTATTGACTTTACTTGGCCCACACAAACAGTAAATAAAGTTTTTATCTCTAGAGACAAACTTTAGAAATAATAGTACAATAGAGGATTACTGATAAACAAAATGTAGCCCAGTGTACCACACCTTTTACAGCCAGCACCTTATGAGGTACTTATACTACTGTTCTTGCTCTACAAGGATTTTGTTGTGATATAAGTAAACTCCAAGTCATGATAAGCACCACTGAACTCCGGTGGTATAAAGGTTCAGCAAGAAAGTTGTTAGGATCAGTCTTGACTGAGACAAAGCTGGTCAACATGAGCCGGCAGTGTGCGCTGGCAGCCCAGAAAGCCAACTGTGTCCTGGGCTGCATCGAAAACAGTGTGGCCAGCAGGATGAACGAGGTGATTCTGTCCCTCTACTCCACTCTTGTAAGACCCTACCTGGAGTACTGTGTCCAGCTCTGGGGTCCCCAGTCCAGGAAAGACAGGGAGCTGCTGGAGCAAGTCCAGAGGAGGGCCACAAAGTTGATCAGAGGGCTGGAGCACCTCTCCTACCAGGACAGGCTGAGGGAGTTGGGGTCGTTCAGCCTGGAGAAGAGAAAGCTCCAGGGAGAAATTGTATCAGCCCTCCTTTCTAAAGTGGCCTACAGGAAAGTTGGGAGGGGCTGTTTACAAGGGCATGTAATGATAGGAAAAGGAACAATGGCTTTAAAAGGAAAGAGGGGAGATTTAGATTAAGTATTTGGAAGAAATTCTTTATTGTGAGGATGGTGAGGTAGTGGAACAGGTTGCCCAGAGAAGCTGTGGATGCCCCATCCCTGGAAGTGCTCAAGGCCAGGTTGGATGGGCTTTGGGCAACTTGGTCTAGTGGAAGGTATCCCTGCCCATGGCAGGGGCGTTGGAACTCGATGCTCTTTAAGATCCCTTCCAACCCAAACCATTCTATGATTGTATGAAACACCAGACAGAACAAAGTTGCCTTGAGATTCTTTTTAGTTCCTCTAATTAACAAGAGAAAAAGCAGAAATGGTGGAGTGGTGGCTTTCATCGCAGCTTTCCTCCTACTAGGCACCCACACTCTGCAGTTTTGTCTGCCTCAAATCTTTCCCTGTTTATTACTACTTGTATTCTTGCCATGTCCACCATGTGCAGTGTTATGGAGCTCTGTCCACACACAACAGAAAATGCAATTCCTACTTCCATCCTCTTTTCAGACTGCCTCAAGAAAGGAAGATAAAAGCAGTGAGCTATTTATATTTTTTTATTTGTTTGTTTATATATATTGCTATTTTTCTGCAGTTTCTGCACTAAGCCATTATTACTTGGCTAATTTCTTGCAGATATCACAGAAACATTGATGAATGAACTATTATAACCATTTGGAGGCTGGATCTCCCTTTAAAGAGAGATAATGATTTTTTAAAGATAAAAGAGATTAAATATTTCTGTCGTATTTTCTGGGGGGGTGGTTCTGAATCAACTGCTGCTGAAATCAACATACCCACTTCAGACACCCAAATTTTCTTGCTTGCCCTAATTATTAACTGTTGAGATCTTCTTAATGGACTTGTGGCTGCTAGTATAAAAGCACCAGTACAACTTTCCATCCACCAGTTTGTAGTTCTAACCTATAATTAACAGCTAGATTGAACTGCAGGTGACACTTTAATCAGAGATGAACATGCCAGACAAAGAATCAGACAAAAATGACACAAGATAAAACCAGTGAACATTCAGATGGACAAACCTGAGCACAGGAAAACAAGAGGAGTTGTATGTGTTGAAAACAAACCTGATCAGAAGTGACAGTCTGAGACTTTGTTGTGGAAAGCAGGCAGTTTGGGAGAAGAAACTGCAAGAGAGAAACTATCTTGTAGAACAGAAAAAAAAACCAAAACCCAACAACAACAAAAAAAACACCCCAAACCCCTCAAACCACTATAAAAGGATTCCCAACAGAATTGTGGTTAGGAGAATCACAAGTTAAGATTTAATTAACCCTTAATTAATCCTGACACAAGTGGAAGACACATTAAAAGACACTGACATTTTGACATCCTAACAGTAGCGGGTGTGCTGGGATAGTTAATTTTCTCCATAGTAGCTAGTATAAGGCTATATTTTGGATTTGTGCTGAAAACAGTTTTGCTAACGCAGGGATGTTTTCGTTCCTGCTGAGCAGTGCTTGCACAGAGCCAGGGCCTTTTCTGCTCCTCACACCACCCTACTAGCAAGCAGACTAGAGGCTGGGAGGGGACACAACTGGGACAGATTACACCAACTGACCAAAGGGATATTCCATACCATATGACATCATACTCAACATATAAAAATTGGGAAAGAAGAAGGAAGAGGGGGGACATTCAGAGTGATGTCATTTGTCATCCCAAGTCACCATTACACATGATGGAGCCCTGCTGTCCTGGGGATGGCTGAACACCTACCTGAAAGTGGTGAATGAATTCCTTGTTTTGCGTTGCTTCTGAGAGTGGCTTTTGCTTTACCTGTTAAACTGTCTGTATCTCAACGCACGAGTTTTCCCATGTTTACTCTTCTGATTCTCTCCCCCATCCTACCATGGGAGGAATGATGAAGCAGCTGTGTGCTGCTTAGCTGCCAGCTGGGTTTAAAGCATGACACCATGCTAATTCTATACCCATTCAACAGATTTCACTGTTTTATGTTTTGTTCTATATTGTAAATTTCTAACATACTGTTTGTCATACCATTTTAACTGTTGTTTTAGATTAGACATATTAAAGTACAAGTTCTTACTGAACCGACTGCTTTTACTGTAATATTGTGAATAATTTCTACTGCTCTTTCTTATTTGTGGAACACTTGTGGATCGTCAAGCATTTAAATTTATGAGCATATCTGTTATACACAGTCGCTTTTATACAAGCCAGTTCCTTTAATTTCCTTAGTCACTGATCTCCATCCATAACTTCCTAAATTCTGTTTCTTTACAAGAATTGGAAACTTTTTTTCCTGCCTCTCCTGAGCAGATGGTCTATAAGGAGCAAGGTATGTCAAGATATTCTGTGTTGTCCTTCTGGCACCTAGACTTGTCTTATTCTGTATGGAGAGCTGTTTATATTTACATTTTTGTGTTTGTTCAGATGAAATTTGGGGAGAGTAATATACATGTAGACTCTAAGACTAGAAGAATGGTTATACAGAAATTGCTGAGATTTTCTTTCTTTCTTTTGGAGAAAACATCTGACTTAATTGGACATTTATTTTTCAGTAGGTTTTTTAACCAATTTTTATAGAAGAAAGAATAATCTACTTTACATTTGGTATGAAAACTGGGACAGCACACTGACAAAAATCACACTGACAAGGAAATCCCCACAGAGGAAGACAAAAGGTTTTAATATTAACACAAGAAGTTCAACGAAACTAGAGTATTCAGAGGGACCCACATTCATCGTAAGCTTGGTTGTATGAGAACAAATGGTAGAGATGGAAATGGAGAGAAAGAGGGAGAGAGGGCAGAGAGACAGAGAAATGGCAACTCCTGAAAACTGCAGCTTATTTCAGTCAATAAAGGCAAAAGAGCACCAGGGTCATTATGTAGTGTCCAGAGTCACACAGTGAGTGTCCAGCAGAGGGAGATTTACTACATGTATGACATTTTCGTCTATAAACCTACAGTGTAATTACTAAACATCTTTTTTTAAAAAAAAAATAAAAAGTTATATGTGTGTTTGTGTGTGTGCATATGTTAGGATGCCCTTGAACTCAGTCAACTGTGCAAAGCTTTTAAAAATCCATCCAGCTGTGGATACCAAAATGGCAAATTTTGAGATATGATTATAATGCAGACACTCCTTTGGACCTATACCCATCTTCACTTTGGAATAACACCACATAGTATAACGTAAGGGTTTTTGCTGCAATTCATGTCAAATTTTGTTACAGAAAGAGAAAGAATAAACTGTGGTGGATATGAATAAACTGTTATTGATGGAGAATATGAAACATACAATGCATTATGTTTAAATAACGGTTTTGAAAATAAAACCTTCTTTCTGGGAACAAGATTGTTTTTAACTGTTTGGAATAATTAAATGTTTTTCTGTATACACAGAAAAAAGTGGAAATCAGTGATGTTTGCAGAAATCAAGGCTATGTGCCAAACACCTGCTCTTTGGATTGGATGATAAATAGATTTGAAAAAACTCAATCCTCAACCTTTTTTCTTTCCTATTTTTACCTTGCTGTTGTTTCATTACACAAGTATCTCAATGGGAATGGCGAAGAATATAAAAACAATTGATATGCACAGAAATATATTTAAATAAATTTATTTAATATCTTAAATTTGAAAAAAGGAAATAATTTAGTTTTGAAAAAAATTAATGTTCTGGTTAAATGGATTTTTTTTTAATAAGAAATATGCAAATGACAAAAAAATTGTTTCTTAGGATGACTGTGTAAAGCCTTGAAAAAGAACTCACTACTTAAAGGCAAATAAATGTATCTTTTACCATGTAACTCAGCTTGGAATAATGATTTTGAGTTAGTTGTTATGAAGTAGAATTTCTTCATATGAAGCCTTAATAAGCTGGAACATGTCATTTCATGGAAGTTACTTCCTTTGAAATTGAAGAAAAACCACAAACCTTGAGATACGTAATAGCATCCAGGGACACTTTTCTTGGCTGTAGAGAATATTTTATTCAAGATTAATAGTAGCAACTTAGCAGAATACAAGTAATTTGGCTTGTTGATAGGACTATATCAAGATCTTCTTAGGACAACAGCAACCTGTCTTCTTCACCTGGGAAAGGATCCCAGAGTGAGCCACTTGTGTTCTCTATCATAGAGGTAGTCTTTGTGCCAAGTAAAGTATTCCTGTCCATCACTTCACCTCAGCCACTTCCTTCACTCTGCTCTCTAGCTAGATCTTTTAACAGTAACCACATCTGAAAAAGTCAGCTTCTTTTAAAGAGATTCTTTTTCTTTCTTCTTTTTTAGCTTTGTACATGGCAAATTTAAAACCACAATGACCCATTAAAAATCACAATTAAACAGCTTGAGGCAGTATTTCAGCTTGAAGCTTTGTTATGACCTACTGCTCTAAAAAGTTGAAGAGTAAGCATGAAAAGAGACTGAAGGTTAAAGAATGACAATGCTTAACAGTTTGCTATAAAAAATACTTTAATTCTCAAGATAGTATTCATCTATGGTGTGGGGGTTGATGTGAGGACCTCTGTACCTGTGGTAAAATTATGCAAAGCAGATGAAGGCATCATTTAGAGAGGCTTGTGCTGGGGCAAAGAAAGGATCATAGGATGTGGGACTGCACAAGGATCAGAGGTGCACTGCTGTTACTGATTAAACTAGTAAATAATGAGCTCAAAAAGTTTTGAGCAGCTGTTGGTGTCAGAGATCAGATCAATCTTCAGCAGGAAGGAATGAAGGTAACAGAGTTTAAAGCTGTCTGGAACAGACCAGAGCCCCAAAGGATTACCCCCCCAAAAGTTCTTGAACTGCAATCTGGTTTGCTCTGTTTTATTTTGATTTTGGTTACCAGACTGTCCATAAATTAGACTTGATTTCAAAATCATGTTAATTATTCATAGATGCTTGCTGAATAGTTTGGATAAATAAATAAAACTTCTGAGATAATGCTGGCTTTCTTAATCTACTTGCTTCAATTTCATGTCTGTTTGTGCTGTGGTTTTGGCCACAAAAATAATAATTAAACACAAGTTCAGGAGTACATTTGTAGGATGTGAAAACAGACCTCTGATTTCAGGTTGCTTATTGGGGAATCAATCTGTTAAATACAGTGGAGGCATTTGCTCAGTGATCATCAATGTAAATAACACGATGGATTACTGAGCTTTGATGGAAGGAAGCATCCTAAAGATAAAATGTCATTCTGAACAATGTCTCTGCTTTTCTTTAGTTCACTTCTGAATATTTCTATTATTTTATTATGCACTTGTATGCAGATTGCTTTTATAAAAAAGCTTCACTTACATGCCTCTGCTGGCCAGCCAGTACCTTTCTAATTTATCAGTCACGTGTTGCAATCTCTGCTCTGGAATTGTTATTGAAAATAATGTGTAAGATGGGTGGAAGGAAAAGTAGTCATTAGGTGTGAACATTCTTTGTGAAAAAACACTCCAAGATTTCATATGAGCTGCCGAAACCTTAGAGATCCCTATCTAATCTGGGTTTCTCTGTAGGACAGCATGAGGAAAGTGTTGGGATGTCATGATGGTGGAACTCATTATTCCAATTATAGCTGGCTTAGGATAGATTTAAAAAATAAATGAGAAAGAAAACGGAGACATCAAAACTTAGCAGTTATTCAGGATTTTAATTTCAATAGTAGGCTTCTTCAAAAGATATCATTCTGTTAACAATTGCTGGCCTAAAATATTTATTCTGTGCCCTAGAATTTTAAATGGATGTCCAGTCATTTGTTGATTAAATGGAAAAAACAAAACCACAATAAATATTTGTTGGCATTTACTGGACTGCCACAGCTGCTTTTATTCTTCAAGAATCAGCTCACAAGTAATTTCGATTGACTGGCCTATAACATATCAAAAGACATATATCTTCTCATTCTTAGATGGGAAAATATTGTATAAATTTTTTCATAATAGGAGGAAAAAAATCTAATATTTTATGTGTTTGTAGTGCTTTTGTAGTCTGCAAATCTTTTTTGTGATCTGCAATCTCTTTTGCTACTGTATTCAACAATTTGCTGTTATTGAATAATTTGCTATTATTTTCCAGAAAATTCTATGGAGGCTTTGTGTATATTAACTGTAAATAGTTTACTGTTGTTGAATATTTGATGAGTGCTGAAATGATGCATAAAATTGCTTGATATTGTTTTAGCTTTATTTTTACATTATAATAATTTTGAAAATCGGGTTTCAAGTAGCAATGCATCTGTGCATTCATTTTTTACTTCCATGAGAATTATTCTGTACTTAAATCTCACTTCTTTTTTTTTTTTTCTTTTGAACATTTCTGGCATAGGAATGAATTCTAGAATGTTATCAGAGCATAACCTCTCTGCCAACATACGTTAGAGTGAAAAGAGTTTTCTTCTCTTTCAAGTGCTTGTAAAACTTGCTACAAAAGAGACCCTTTGCCACATTATGGTAGTAGAATGTGTTCTGATGTGCATGTTGATAAAATGAATCAGTATGATATAGCTGCATTAACTGTTTTAAGCAACAGACACTAAGCTCTAACAAAAGCATTATTTTACTGCTTTAACTGCATTACAGAGGCTTTTGCTGTATATGAATCCACAAGCATGCTTGCTTGGTTGGTTGGTTGTTTTTTAACGTGATCTGACTTTCAGTAAAAGTACTAGCTTTAGACTGAAACAGCCTCCTGGAGTGTCAAAAATTATTTTAGTTTCTATGATCTCTATGCTTTCACAGCTAGTATAGGACTGAAAACTCATCAGTGAAGTTAACACTGACAAATAGTCACTGGAAAACAATATTGATCCAGGTCACAGCTGAACAGAAATAAAGTACAGAACTATTCCTGTTAAAAAGTCATTACTCAGAGATGTGGTATTTTCAGTATTTGCAGTCTTAAAATAAGAAAGCAGAGCAGAATAGAATAGCATAGCATAGAATTGAATAGATTTGTATCAAATTATCAAATTACACAAAAGAGAAAAAAAGTCTTCAAACAAAAAAGCTGCCTGTATTTTTCTCATGTTTTCTTCAACCATCACTATTATTTCTTAGTTTCATCAAGTTATTTTCAGTACACTTTATTTTAAGAACTATTGGCTAGATTCATAGGGTTTTTATAAATATAAGATGTTGTAGATAAAAGGATTTTTACTGCAATGAAATATAGAACAGGGCAGAGGAATTTTTGGTGTGTGACCCATTACTGATGGAAGTTAAAGGCATTGCACGATACTTTATTTCATCTGGGATGTGCCTTCTAGGGTGTAGCATGTCAAATAAAAAAAGCCAGCTTGCAATCTGTTTGTCAGTTTGCCGAGAGGTACATCAGTCCTCACAAAATGCTGACTTCTACTAATGTGATAGTACTATATGTACTATATCTGAACTACAGTTAACCAAATTTTATCTGTCAGAAATAACATATAGGTAGTGAAAATCATTATAATAGTTCTTGTTGTTCTACTATATATATGTATGTCTGGAAAACAAACAGTCAAATAGAGTTATAAGCATCATTTTTTGTCAATAACTATGAAACTACATGTTCTAAAATTAAATAACAACATTGCCAAGATGAAACATATGGTAGACAGAAATTATATAAGTAAAAAACGTATTTATACATAGATGTGGGTTAAAAATAGTTTATAGTTTTTAGTAAGCTAGATATAGAACTGTATGCTTGGTCAGACTACATATATTAATTCACCACACATGCACAAAACTTTATGGGGAATAAGGGACTGCAAGCTGGTCTTGTAGCAAAGATCAGAACTGATCCAATGGTTTGCAGTCTATTTTTTATGAATTCTCTTCAGTGAAAAATTACAATACAGAAATTTCAAGTTTCCCTTCTCATTTTTCTCAAAACTTCTTCCAAGTGAAAAAAGAAAGAATTCCAGCAAGTTTTTCATCACAGCTTCAAACTCTAGTGTAAAAGGCCTCGTTCAAATCCACAGTTTAAGGCATTAACCTCACTCATCTTCACTAGCCTGGCTTGTGTAAGAAAGGCAATATCTGGTGCTGCTCTCATAGCTGGTATGGCTTTGCTTTGTTTGCTGGAGCTCAGACTGGAAGGACATGAGGAATCAGGGCACAATAAGGAGGATAGGAATCCTTCAGGACATGCAGCCAACTCAAACGTATAAAGGTCATGCTCATTTATTATTTAGTGTACCACTAGGAAACTCATATGAGAAAAGCTGCTTAGAATTTGTAAACACTGTACTGTCTTTATTAGACTGATCCTAAGGGAGCAATGCAGTGGAACTGATGTGGAGGAAATATGTACATAACTAGAAATACAGGTGTTAGTAATATTATGCACTGATGTGGGGGTGGATGGAGCAGTTAAAAACACGTTACTGGTTTCACTGGTCATGAATGAATGTTTACAAGATTATTCTATAGAAACACTAAAATAAATCATTATGGCATAAGAACAGGAATTATTTGCTGGGGGTAAAGGTAGTTAAGTCAACAGAAAGATCATTAAAAATGTGGATGCTTCAATAAAATAAAAGAGAGAGAGAGGTAGGGACATAGAGGGAGAAAATATTGGCTTAGCTTTAAAGACCAGAAATAACAAAAAGCATTTTGTGAAAAAAAAAGTATGTCTTGGACAAACTGCTACTGTCCATTACATTGCTGTAAATACAGAATCATCACAATGAAATTTATATTAGGGCAAACAAGTGTTACATTGTGAGACTAAAACCACAGATTATGGTTTTTAGTCCCATAGAAAACAAAATAAATCTCAAGAAGGAAAGTGCAACATGTGCCTGGATTCAGTATATTAGACTGGGATACACTGCTCTGAAAGAAGGATGAGAAAGGTGAAAGAGCAATGGTGAGACACAAGCTATCAGTGCTGGGATGTTCATATGGATTTCCTGAAATTAGTTCTGAAACAGCCACAAACTCTGTGATTCTGTTAATCGGCTTCCAAAGGTGCATCTGTGCTTCTCAGCTAGACCAGCATTTCTAAAATAATTCAGAGACTTCTGGGCTGTGAAGCTTGGAAGTTGTAATGGTGAAAATCCATTATCCATTTTATGGAAGCAGTCCTAGATTCAGTGCACAGCAGCAATAATTTATTGTAAATCACAAAATGTTAGGTCTCCTAGCCTTATCATAATGATTTGCTATGACAGCCCTCCACAGTAATGTGTAGACTTAGTCTGCACTACCCAAAGGTATTTGTATTCTTAGTACTATGAAGCTATTGCTTGAGGTAAGTAAATCTTGTGTGACATGGTCCAGCCTTCCATATGGACTGAAATAAAATCACCGGGTATCACCAGTGTCCTTTCCTTTTGCACATAGTAAAGGACTACTTTGCAATATGAATTTGCATTATTCTAAGAAATCTTCCAGGGCTGCTAGAGCAAGCAGCTTGTATTGGGAGATGCCTCCAAGTGGGCACTTTCCAATTAAATGTTTGCTGCTGAATTCCAACAAGTCAGAAGGATGAGCCACAGGAAAATCTCATTGTATCTGTTCCAGTGTTTGCAAACTGATTCCTAGACAGATAAACGCCTTAACACACCAAGGGAAGAAATCTGTATGACTTACAAAAAATGATAGAACTACTCTGGTGTTTTGTTGATTTGGATTCTTTTTTTTTAGGGGGGGTGTGGTGTGAGGGGGTTTGTTTGCTTGTGGTTTTTATTTGTTTCTTTTTGTTTGTTTTGGGTTTTGTTTGTTTTTGGTTTTTTGTTTGTTTGTTTTCTTTTTTGTTTCTAATTTAAGCTTTCAAGAATGGCTTTACCTGTCTAAAAGAAGATGCTATAAACATTTGTAATTCTGTGAAAAGTTGTGGCAGAAACTCAACAAGTAGTATTCTAGCTCTTTCACTCACATTCTGATTCCTGTTTTCTAGTGATTGCACATGGTTCCTATCCTCAGGAAACAATATTGCCAAGTTTGAAGATAACAGGACATGATGCCTTCAATATGGGAGAATTTCTTTTGCTTTTGGGAATATCTTTTTTTAGATATTCTGCTTTACAGAACTTTTTTGTCTTACATGCGCCTTGGTCTTCAACATTTTTTTTTTAATCCTGTGATACTTAATGCAAATTGCTATTAAAATATATTATCTTTCTAATACTATTTAGGAGTGGAACTTGGAAGCAGTTTAGGATTATTGTCAATAGGTCTGTGAAACATTAAAATTATGTCAGATTCCAAGGACAACTAAATAAATTTTTATGTCAACTGTTCATTAAAGGTAATACCACATTGTTTATTACGTTTTGAGTGTATAATGGAACAATCAAATTAACATGGATGCTAAATAATTACTATTGTTTTCTCCTTATTGCTCATTCCTGCTACTTGTCTGTCCTTTACTGCAAATGCATGCACACCTTGGTGAAAATCTAGAAGGACAGATTCTGAACCATGAGAACAATCACAATTATGCCATGCTTAGTTAAGAAATTATGTCTTCCATTACTAACTTAAATGGGTTGTTAAAAATTACATATAAGGAAGAAGTTTAAGAATATCTGTTAATTTCTCATCCAGTACTTTTATAAAATTAGGGTTTTGTGATTAAAATCATAGAGCTCACTTTCCCAGCTCATATTTATTAGTTTTATCAATTTATGTTTTTTGCTCTGTTATTCGAGCTTTTAATCACTACCAACAATGTCAAACCACTTTTGGGATAAAACCTGAATCCTAATAACTTGTATTTTCTTTCATAAAAATAATGTTTTGTGATAATTTTATCTACAGAAAATACCATTTCTGTATTGTCTAGTGATTTCAGATTTTTTTCTATGTCATTTTTGTTGCACTGATATTTGTCTTTTAACTTTCCAACTTTTTAAACTTTCTTAATTAATAATTTCCAGAAATTCTAATGCTTCTTTTTCCTGGAATGGTGGTGTTGCTTTCCGTGTTCTTGGAGCTGCAGCGGGGGACTTCAACTACTGGTCCTGGAGTCCGAGGAAACATCTCACCCTCGGGGCCAAGTGATCACGACATCAATATGATGGATGAGCAAAATGGTGTTTATTAAACTGCGTCACAGGTTTATATACCCCCTTTATGGGGTGTGGCCACTGTGGGGCTCTGTGCAGGTCATAGGGGTGTGCCTAAGCTCACCGTACAACGCGAGATCTTCCGAACAGGATTCCCTACAGGTGTTAGCTAGCACATATTTATATATTTATGCCAATGTACCTGTAACATCTAATTAATTAATTATTGCATTATTTTAACTAGTCTTTCCAGAATGTTTTGATTTCACACTACGTAAAAAATAATAAAAAGTAAACTACTTGACTTTTGTTTGTTTGTTTGTTTCAAGCTTGAAGAAGGCTTCAGAACTTTGTTTTCTAACATGGCAAGTCAATCTATTGTTTCTTGTATTCTCTTTGGTGGACTCCCTGTGTAAAACATGAAGAATTCTTCTCTATAGGTGCAATAAATGACTCTGGGAAGTTTATGTAATATTAAACCGCATCACTTGAACACAGACATTCAAGGCGTTTCATTAAAAATTGTCACATAGGACACAGTTAATTGCTATGGCCTGAGCATCCAAAGTGGAGGCAGTTCATGATCCTGTTCCTACTTCCGCCACTGTTTTTCTGTATGTTCTTCAGGTAGCTGTTTGACTTTTTAATGGCTTATTTCCCTGTCAGTGAGAAAGAAGGGAGTTACTTGTAAACATTAGTGGGAAGATATATCTGTAAGTGTTAATCAGATGAAAGGAATGACACTATTTCATTATCAGTTGATTGAGCTCTCAGTGTTGAATAGTAGTGTCAGTGGTGTTATTCAACGTATTTTAGAATAACAGCCTGCAATAATATCTCTTAGACGAGTATTAGGCATATGCAAGCACTATTACTGAGTTTTGCTTTTACTTGATATTGCCTTAAAAATGAATCAACCTCTTTCAGGGCTGCTTTGTCTATTCATGTGCTGAGTAAAACAGAATACCACTTGTTTAAATAAACCTTCAAATCAGATTCTCAGGAAGTTGCTTTTAGAAAATACATACAGCTTAGCTAAGAACATTGAAACATAAGAATACGGAAACCAGAAGTATAAGTATAGTTTACCCATATTGGAATCATCAAGCTTTTGCTGTGTTCATCTTGAATGATCTGGATGAGACAGCTGAATGGCAGTAATACTACTTCTAGATTATCTGTTTAAACCTAGCCCAAATCACTGCTGATCAAAATTTACCAGACTTAGTGCTTAGGATCTTGAAGCAGACTTGCTTCTAGCAAATTGAAACAGGTAGTTATTCACAAAATCAAAACTCATCTTTGAATAATAAGAAGCCCAACAATAAGGTGAAGTCTGGTCTTATTAAACTTATTTAATGAAGCTCATTGAAATATGCTGTTCAGCTACTTGTCTCTTTTTCTTTTTTTACTTCTTTAAGTAACATTATATACACATTATTCTAGAAAGACTAAGTAGAAATAGTCAGCCCATTTCAATAATCCAGTTCCCATATCCTAGTGACAGTCAGGGTGGGAAGACAAAGTGTTGAACTTTGTGTTTCTACTGTCTGTGTTGTACTTTTCCTCATTAAAATATAGTATTTGTTTCCTATAAAAAAACTTCTTTATATCAATAATCAATACCAAATTTACCAATGAAAATACAAATATTGCTTTAGACCCAGACAACGTTATATTCTCTTATGCACTCATTAGCATACTGGTTATTATAAGAATTACGCACGTATGAAAGAAGAGGCCAGAAGCCATTTTTTTCCTTATTCACATAGGTATCTGTGTTGTTACACATGGGACAATTAAGGAGTTGAACTGGTTAGAAGATACTTTTTTTTTTTTTCAATTGTGTAATTTAAGTAAAATAATATTATTTTGTGCATTTGTATGTACCACTGAACTCCTGTGTAAGTGATAGTTATATATTAATAGCTCTGCACCTCTTTGAAAATCTCTTTTCAAAACCTCTTCAAAACTTTGTGGCGGATCTCAGATCTAAAATTCTACCTTTCTTGCATGACTAGAAGTCTATACATCAAAGGTGAGAGGAACTACTACCCTCATTTTATATTGCTGCTATAAAGGACCAGAAATGACTATCTGAAAATGAAATCATAAGAAGAAAACCATCAATGATACCACAGGTTGAAAAAGAGAAGGCTACAAGAAAATGCATTCACTCTTTTAGCTTCGATAGCCTCATGTCATAATTGTCCAGAATTCCTTTAGTAACAAATGTCAGGGAAAAAGTATTAAAGTTGTACACAAAGAACTGTTTACTGTTCAGAAGTGCAATTTGCAGAATCTCTTAACTCCATCAAAGCAAAATCAATTTCCACAGAAGCAAAGGTACTTCTAAATGAAGGTCAAACTTCAACTTTCTGTTTCTAATTGTTTTGGTACTAGAGCTGTTTAAAACCTAAATAGAAAGAAAGCAAAATCCAACAATATCTAATTGCAGGATTTCTTCTTTTATAGCTAAAACAGAACTGTAGGAAAGAAATATAGAAGCTGAGCTTGTTGTCAATAAATACTAAGTCCAGAAAAAAATATCGGTTTAGACCTCTGAGCTTATCGTTGGAGAGCTGTGAATGCAACTTTAAAAGTATGAAAAACTCTATATTTAAATGTTGTGGCACTACTCATTATATTTTATTTATTTTGTTGGAATATGCTAAATACTTTTTCATGACCAAAAAGGTTGTGGCCTTCCAGAAGGTTACTGGTGTAGGTAATATAAAGGAAGTTCTAGTAAGAAATTACTTAACACCATGCATGTTTAGTTCCAGGTCTGAAATCTTTGCTGTACAGACACTGTTACTTTTGCCAGCATGGACACAAGTCAGTATGGTCATGTTAAAGAGGCACTAAACTGAAAAATGGTTTCTAACGTATACAGATGCGTTATATCATATCAACAAAGACAAGTACAAGATCCTACACCTGAGTCTGAGCAACCCCCAATATCAGTACAGACTGGGTCATGAACTGATTGAGACCAGCTCTGAGAAGGACTTGGACATACTGATGGATGAAAAATGGGACATAAGCCATGTGCTTGTAGACCAGAAAGCCAACTATATACTGGACTGCATAAAAAGAATCGAGGCCAGCAGGTTGAAGGAGATATTTTGTCCCCTCTATTCTGCTCCAGTGAGACCCCACCTGGAGTACTTGTCCTGGTTTCGGCTGACATAGAGTTAATTTTCTTTCTAATAGCCTGTATAGTGCTGTGTTTTGGATTTAGCATGAGAACAACACACTGATGCTTTTAGTTGTTGCTGGGTAGCTGTAGCGTCTGCACTAAATCAAGAGCTTTTCAGCTTCTCATGCCCTGCCAGATGCACAAGACCTTGGGAGAGCACAGCGAGGACAGCTGGCCCAGGCTGGCCAGAGGGACATTCCCTGCCATAGAGCATCATGTTCCCTGTAGAATGGAGGAGACTAGTCTAAATCAAATTTTCTGCTCAGAAACAGACTGGTATCAGGTTATTGTTTGGGTTTTTTTTCTTCCATTGTGGTGAGCAATTGCATTTGTGCATCACATGTTATTGTTGTTGTTATTGTTACTACTATTTTATTATTATTCTCTTCCTTTGTTATCCTATTAAATTGTATTTATCTCAAACCATGAGGTTTATTTTTCCATTCTCCTCCCCATCCTCTTCGGGGGTGAAGGGTGAGCGAGCATCTCCTTGGTGCTTGGTTACCTGCTGGGGTTAAACCACAACAGTAGTGTGTCCAGCTATGGTGTCCTCAGAACAATAAAGTCATGCTCCTGTTAGAGTGGGTCCAGAGGAGGGCCATGAAGGTGATCAGAGGGCTGGAGCACGTATCCTCTAAAGACAGGCTGAGAGACTTGGGTTTGTTCAGCCTAGAGAAGAGAAGGGTCAAGGGAGACGTTATTGTAACATTTCAGTGTATGAAGGAGGGTTATGAGAAAGACAAAGAGAGTTTCTGTCAAGGCCCGTAGTGATAAGACAATGGGCAATGGTTTTAAACTAGAAGAGAGTAGATTTAGATTGGATGTAAGGAAAACATTTACAGTAGGTTCACCCTGTCTGGAGGCCAGGTGCCCACGAAGCCACTCTATCAATCCTTCCCTCAACTGGAGAGGGGAGATAAAATATAACAAGAATCTTATGGGTCAAGATAAGGACAGGGAGAAATCACTCAGGGATTACACCACAGACAAAAGAGACTCAACTTGGGGAAAATTAATTTATTACCAATCAAATCAAAGTAGAGATGAGAAATGAAACTAAATATTTAAAACACCTTCCCCCTACCCCTCTCTTCTTTCTGGGCTTAACTTCACTTCTGATGTCTCTACTTCCTCCCCCAAGTGGCACAGGGGAATGGGGGTTTGCAGTCAGCTCATCACACGTTGTCTCTGCTGCTCCTTCCTCCTCAGGGGGAGGACTCTGCACACTCTTCCCCTGCTCCAGCATGAGGTCCCTCTCACAGGAGACAGTCCTCCACAGACTTCTCCAACTTGAGTCCTTCCCATGGGCTGCAGTTCTCAAACTGCTCCAGCATGGGTCCCTTCCACGGGGTGCAGTCCTTCAGGAGCAGACTGCTCCAGCATGGCCTCCTCTCTCCACGGGGCCATAGGTCCTGCCAGGAGCTTGCTCCAGGGCCCACTTCCCATGGGATCAAAGCCTTCTTCAGGTGTCTCCACCTGCTCCGGTGTGGGGTCCTCAACAGACTGCAGGTGGATATTTGTTCCACCATCAGCCTCCATGGGCTGCAGACGGACAGCCGGCCTCACCACGGCCTTCTCCACAGGCTGTAGGGGAATCTCTGCCCTGGCTCCTGGAACACTTCCTCCTCCTCCTTCTCCACTGATCTGGGTGTCTGCAGTTTTTCCCCTCACAAATTCTCACTCCTCTTCTCAGCTGCATTTGCTCTTGGTGTTCCTCCCTGTCTTAACTATGTTATTCCAGAGATGCTACCATCATCGCACAGCCTTGACCAGCGCAGGTTCATCTTGAAGCCAGGTGGTATTGGGTCTATCGGACATAGGGAAAGATTCTAGCAGCTTCTCAAAGAAGGCACCTCTGCAGCACACACACACACACACATACTCCCCCCACACTACCAAAACCTTGCCACGTAAACCCAATACAACATTTTTTACTGTGATGGTGGTGAGACACTGGAACAGGTTTCCCAGAGAAGGTGTAGATGCCCCATCCTTGCCAATGTTCAAAGTCAGGCTGGACAAAGCTTTGAGCAACCTGATCTAGTTAAATATGTCCCTGTACATGGCAGAGGGATTGGACTAGATGATCTCTAAAGGTGCCTTCCAACCCAAACCATCCTGTGATTCTATGACTCCATGACATCATGCCTTCAAGACTTTTTTCCAACCTTTTCAAATTATCTATCTGGATTTGTGTCTGCTGACTTTGGACAAGGTATGATGGGATTCAAACATTGACCACCAGCTAGTGGCTGCTCAACTTGCTCCTAAGAACATTCTCTCAACTTCTTTGGTAAACTGCGTTCATCTAACACTGGATACTTTGACTGCCATTTTGCATCACTTGAACTCTTGATTATGAAAGGTATCTGTGATAATTATACAGATATTACTCAATTTACTTATCCTATATGAATTGTTTGGCCAATGTACAAGCAACTCCTGAACTTGGTATACTGTTATTTAAAATCGTCATGTCTGAGTAGATTGACTTATACCAGTAGATCTCACTTTGACACAACATTTCTGAATGTGGACAGATGATGTAAAAAGCTGGCAGAGCTCTTCACTGAAAAGTTTTAAAATAAATCTGTGGATATTATGGACCCATTTCTGTTGTCTAATTCTCTGAGACTTTAAACATTTCTAGAACCTTCAGTTCAGCAAAAGTGAATATATACTCAATTCACATAAAATATCAAATTGAAATGCAAATGGCATAGATCGTACAAGTATTGTAATATAGGCTATCCAGACATGAGGGGAACAAAAAGCAGTCTAACCAGGTTTCACAGTACATATGTTATCATAGCAGAATAAGCAGAAAATCATGTAAAGTGACACAGGAGATGAACAGTAAATGTGTGCATATCATGTTTCTTAAACTAAGGAGCCTTTTTAGAAATATATAGAATCAATAATATATGTGATAAAAATATTAGTATTAGGGGGAAAAAAAGCATACCAAAAATACTATGTTCTTTTCTTTATCGTGCAGCCAGTATCTCTATAGTCTCTTGAATAACAGGACTAAAATATATAATGAGAGATTTCCAAAGTCTTTAAAATGAGATTATTTTTTGGGTAGCATCCACAGAAATGTCATGTGGAAAAATTCAACATCTCCAAGTGTCAGTGAAGTATTCTTGCTGACTCAGTCAGGTTTTAGAGCAGCTATCAGTCATTCTGTCCTGAGCTTTCCTGCTGTCAACTGCAACCAATATATGTGAAGATTTCCGTAAGAAAGTAAATGGTAACAACAAATTTTCCTTGGAGACTTCATGAAGTCTCTGGGTCTGTTCCTTTTTATGTCAGTTCCTGACAAGAAGAAGAAAAAAGAGGATACAATTTCTTCTTTCTAAAAGCCCATCAACTGCCATTTCAGTTCCACAGGTCAGTGCACGAAGGGAATATGCTCATGACCCCATCTCATTATTTTATCTGAAACACTGAGTAGAAACAGGCCCTTGTAACCCAGGGGTCTGACTCCAGCAGAGGTCTGATTGCCTAAACTGCTTTTTAAATGGACATGAGGGCACTGATCACTTCACAGGATGTGGTCAGTGTAACCATCTGTTCTGGGATCAGCTCATCCTCTTCAGCAGTAGAATATAAATAACGTTCACATATGTTTGGGCCACGCATATGTTTTCCTGGTTTCAAATGAAATTTAGTCTTTGTTTTTTTAATTCAGCAAAAGTCCAGAGTTTGAAGTGTGGCTCAGTCTCACTCCTTTATCTGAAGCTTTCCAACACACCGTTTTTCAGGTTCTATGGGTCGATTTTCCTGCACATGTACAAAAGTTTGCATTAGCTTTTCAGAGTGAAGTCATGGTTTTACCCCAGCCAGCAGCTGGGCACCACACAGACGCTTGCTCAGTCCCCCTCATCAAGAAGGGGGAGAGAATCGGAAGAGTGAAAGTGAGAAAACTCGTGAGTTCACATGCAAGAGTTCAATAAGTGAAGCAAAAGCCACATGCACAAGCAAAGCAAACCCAGGAATTCATTCCCCACTCCCCACGGCAGGCAGGGGTTCAGCCATCCCCAGGACAGCAGGGCTCCGTCACGCATAATGGTGACTTGGGAAGACAAACACCATCACTCCAAATGCCGCTGCCCCCCCCTTCTTCTTCCCCCAAGGCCCTTATAAACCGAGCATGACGCCATATGGTATGGAATGTCCCTTTGGTCAGTTGGGGTCAGCTGCCCTGTCTGTCCCCTCCCAACTCCCCGCACACCCCCAGCCATCCCGCCGGCGGGGCGGTGCGAGAAGCAGCAAAGGCCTTGGCTCTGTGTGAGCATCACTCAGCAACAGCAAAAACATCTCTGCACTGTCAGCGCTGCTTCCAGCACAAACCCAAACCACAGCCCCATGCTGGCTGCTGTGAAGAAAATTAACTCTCTCTCAGCTGAAACCAGGACAAGTGCATTTGCGTATTTATGTCCACAGCATAACCCTTTATTCAAAATCACTGTGTGGCTGGGATAGGTGCCTAATGTAACACCCAGTGTGTTGAGGATCTTCTAAAAGGATATTCAAATTTCTTAAATGGCTTTTTTTTTTTTAAATTATTTCAAATTAATAGTTGGATGGGACATGAAATTCCACATTTACATATTGGGCGATGAGCTCAGAGTTTCCTCCTCTTTCTTTTTTTCTTTTTTAATACTTAACCATTTTTTGGTGCTGCTTTGTCTCACAGCTGTACCAAATTTTGACCACAGGAGAAATGTCATTCCTTTTATCTGTCATGCCACACTTAAAGTGTAGTAGAGATCATCTGGATGTTTGAGAAGCATAAAAACCATTTCAGGAGTGTTGATCAACAGTTTCAATTAGGGTCATAGATCAAAGTTCAATGTGAATCCTAGGGAAAGATCGTCTCCTTTTCCGTTCTTTACCCAAAGAACATAGAAGCTCAGTAAAATCTGCAGTGATGTAATGCAATTAAATCTGTAAAATTGTAAGCGGGGATGTTACTATACCTGCATTTTGGATTAACTCACTTCACCAGTGTAAATAAAATGTAAAGCAGCCAAATAGTATCTCTAGCAACTATTCAATTAGTCTTTCATTAACTTTCAATTTTCTTCCTTTCTTTCCTTTTCAGTCTTCCAGTAGAAGTGATTAAAAGCAGAAAGAGAAGCCAAGAATCTGTTTTCCACTGCAAGACAAGAAAAATTTGGAACTTCTTAGATGTGAATTTGTGCATTTTCAGTCTCTCCTCTGAAGATTTTATTTTTCACTGGCTCATAATTTAAAAGTTTGGAGTTAGATATCAGAGATTTTGAGATACAAAGACGTAGGAAGTCACAGAAAATATGGTCAACCACACATTAATGCTAGCATTGTGCGAAAGAAAATCTGCCTCTCCTATTAAGGGTGTTTTTTTGGTTTTGGGGCTCTTTGTGGTTATTTTTTTACTTATTCCATGTATACTAGTCCTTGACCAAGGTGATCAAATACACATCATAAAGGCAATCTTCTCAAATACTAAATATTCTTGCGAACTCATACTGCACTGCTATATGGCATAGGCATTCTTGCTGGTGGCAGAACAAGCACCAGTGAAACAGCATTTCAGAGACTGTATGGTCTTGAACATGAAAATGATAAAAAGATTGCTGTTTTTATTTTCGTGTTTATTTGATTAGCAGTGATTACCTCATATCAGACCCTTGTAATCTGCTGTTACACAAAGACTAGTAAAAACCAAGGTTTTTAAAAGGAAAACATGGCTCCTCTTTTATTATCTTTTAATTTCTTTGAAATATATCTTTCTTCCTTTAAAAAAAGAGAGTATGTTAAAACTGTAATAAATGTACTTTTTATAAAAGATGGTGTCTTCTGGGCATTCTTTTAGAGTCATGAAAAAATTCAGCCAAAGTTCATACAATTATCTCATTTATGAGTAAATAGACAGCAGGTAAGATAAATTTATTCGTAGTCTGACTGTTCAACATAAACAAAAATCTATAATGAAAGGCCATTGGAAAGGAAAGCAAATTCAAGAAAAAAGAGTTGCTAGAGAACATCTTTTGCAAAAAAAAAAAAAGAAAGATTTTTCTCAAATGTGTTATTTTTTTCCTCAATTTGCCATATCTTTCACCTTTTATTTTACTAGATTTTGTGGGAGCGGAGGGGGTAATAATGAAAAATCTTGTCACATCCCATCTGTGGGGGATGGGGAGAGTGACTCACATTCACATATCCCCTCAATGTGGACTAAGGTAAGACAACACTCAGGGTCCAGACACAAACATCAACTTTAATAGGAACACAAAGAACAAATGTATTATTAATGTCGGCAGCCTAACCATTAGATCTATTTGGGCTATGTGGCTTTATGGGGAATCAAGGTGGGCTTTGCATTACTTGGAAGCTTTGAGGAAATTGAGAAAAAGAGGGAGAGAGAGAGGAAAGGAGAGAGAGGGTTAGAGAGATCACCAGTCCTAGATCCAGCAGCATTGGACCTGTTGACAGCGGTAGTCGGTGCAGAACGAGTCCCCATACCAGTTTGTATGTGCCCCTATTTATTGGCACCAGCTCTAGGAGTGGTTGAGACACCACCATACCTTTTTAGGGCAAATCAAGAAGAGTGACACCCAGCCCCTCCCCATGACTTCCCTTTTTTGTTTTCTGGGGTGTTGCCTGGGGCTCCCAGTATGTGACTCGGGGCTCATCCTCCACAAATGTTTTGTTATTAACCTAATGAAATAAAATTTATAATTATTTTGCTATTTAGTAATGCTTATCTTGAAATCTGAATTTTTGAAAGTGAGTTCCTTTTCCATGAAAATATCCTTTTTCTCATCATACTGCTAGCACATTTATTTTCCTGATAAAATATTTTGACCTGTCGGAGAAATGCAAAATCTCCATATTTGAAGCAAATATGAACCAAATTCAGAATCATATATATTTATCTAATGGTTTTCATTAATTTTCACAAGAAGACGTGAAAGAACCCACTCACCCTTCAACAGTCCCATTTGGTCGGTGCGAAGTGTAATGGGGAGTGGAGACTAACAGTAGAACTATCATGGCCTGTATGAAGTCACACTGCCCATGAGTGCTGCCGTGCCAGACATCCTAGAACTCCAGTATGCGCTGGCGTTAAAGGCAGCCAAGCAGTATGCCACAACATAATCCCATGTCCCATGCAACCGCCGGGAACACTATCCTTGATCCTGAAAAACAAATTTGTCGCAACGTGGCACCCCAGAAAGGATTGAGTCAGAAAACAGAACTCATTTCTGAAACATCTGGGCCAAAAACTTGGCATTGAATGGGTATAGTACGTGACTTATCATGCAAAGTGCAGTGATAGTGGAACTAGAACTGACTTCAACAACAGGCCCCAGTAACTTCCTCAAAATTGACATCTTTAGCTCACAGACTGTGGGTATGGGCCTCAGCAGATACACCAGCCACGAGGTCCTGATGCAGAATACGACACTCCAACACCACACACTGTCTTATCTGCCCTGAAAGACTGTTGTGACAGACGGAGCCAAAGTCATGGAGTAAATGAACTCAACAGACATTTTAGAGAGATGGCCCATAGACCAACGAAATGATATGTGCACATACATATATATATATATATATATACACACCTGAAAGACAGGAAGAGTGGTGGCTATAAATTGGAAAGTGTAGGATCTGGTCATAACAGAGATGATAGAGAATCAGGGGTGGATAATGTCCTGGGTTTTTTTTCTGGGATGTTAATTTTCACAAGAACCTGGAAAAGTAAACAGCGAGGACAGGTGATCCAAACTAGCCAAAGGGGGGATTCCATACCATATGATGTCATGCACGGTATATAAAGTGGACTGGCTGGGAAGAAGTTGCTGCTCAGGGACAGGTTGGGCATTGGTTTTCAGGGTGGTGAGCAAATTGCATTGTGTGTCACCCACTTTGTACAGTCTTTTATAGGTATTGTTTGTTCTTTCCTCTCCCTTTGCTGTCACAGTAAACTGTCTGTATCACAGCCCATGAGTTTTACCTTTTTATTTCAATTCTCCTCCCCATTTCACCAGTGGCTGAAATGGGTGAGCGAGCAGCCATTGGCTGGGGCTGAACCATGACAATTTATCAAAGCGCAACTTAGAATCACAGAATCACTAAGGCTGGAAAGGACCTCTGAGATCATCAAGTCCAACCGTCAACCTAACACCATCATGCCTATTAAACCATGTCCTGGAGTGCCACGTTTAGACGTTTTTTGAATGTCTCCAGGGACGGCCATTCAACTACCTCTCTGAGCAGTCCGTTTCAGTACCTCACTACTCTTTCCGTGAAGAAGTTTTTCCTAATATCCAACCTAAACCTGCACTGACACAACTTGAGGCCATTCCCTCTTGTCCTGTCGCTTGCTACTTGGGAGAAGAGACCAAAACTCTCCTCACTACAACCTCCTTTCAGGTAGTTGTACAGAGCGATCAGGTCTCCCTTCAGCCTCCTCTTCTCCAGGCTAAACAACCCCAGTTCCCTCAGCCGCTCCTCACAGGACTTATTTTCCGGTTCCTTCACCAGTTTTGTTGCCCTTCTCTGGACATGCTCCAGCAGCTCAATGTCCTTCTTATATTGAGGGGCCCAAAACTGGACACAGTACTCAAGGTGAGGCCTCACCAGAGCCGAGTACAGGGGGACAATCACTTCCCTACTCCTGCTGGCCATGACATTCCTGATACAAGCCAGAATGCCATTGGCTTTCTTGGCCACCTGGGCACACTGCTGGCTCATGTTCAGCCGGCTGTCAACCAGAACCCCCAGGTCCTTCTCTG
>VWZZ01002911.1:49017-61605 GCA_013399095.1 Psophia crepitans
CCAGTCACCCAGAACCATGCCTGTTAGCCAGGACTGCCGATAGATGATGGATAAGGCTTGGCAAGCTGCTCTGCCAGCTCCCACAACACACTTGGGTGGATCCCATCCAGCCCCATGGACTTGTGTGAGTCCAGGTGAAGTAGCAGGTCATAAACTGCTTCCTCCTGGATTATAGGGGGTATATTCTGCTCTTCTGTGCCTTCCAGCACCACGGGGCAGGTGTCTTGGGGGCTGCTGGTGTGACTACTAAAGACTGAGGCAAAAAAGGCATTAAGTACCTCAGCCTTATCCTCATCCTTGGTGGCCATTTTCGCTTCCGTGCCTAATAAGTGAAGGAGAGTCTCCTTAGCTCTCTTTTTGTTGTTAATGTATTTATAAAAGCACTTCTTATTGTCCCTTACAGCAGTGGCCAGATTCAGTTCAAGTCTGGCTTATACGAGTCAGAGTAACACAATTTATGGAAATGTTTGAAATTATTAATGCTAAATTTAGAGATAAGACCTTCTCCTGTTGGGCGTGTTGAGACCTGCTCTGTTTAGAACTGAGTGACTCCAGTTCCATATGAGAGACTGGAATAATTTATTGGGGGGTTTCCTACCTAAATGTCAGAAGCATTCATTTTATGGATAACCATCAAACTAGGAATATCAAGGTGGCACACAACATGTATGTTCCTTCAGGCATTACATGGAGGTGAAGAATTCCACCTATAAGGAGCAAATTCAGCCAACTCTAAGGCTGAATCTCCAATTCAAGTAAGACACAGCTTCTATAAGAGCATATAGCTTCTATGCAGATGATAGAAAAGCAACAAATCGCTTTGTCTTGAAAATAGCACTATAAAATTATGTTGCCAAACTATCATATTAAAACAGATGTTTATGGCACATTTGTAGTACATTATATCCACAATTCCATATCACATGAACGTTGAGGTTACAAAATCAATTACCCAGACTTTAAGGAAGGCCAAGTTCTTGGTTGCCACTGTAGATTTAGTACATTCTTTTCTGTGTACACCATGAAACATCCTATGTTTTCCCAAGAGCTGTATCTCATTTGGCAAATAAACAGTTTTTAATTATTTGCTTTCATCAGTGTAATAGCTTAAGGTCTTATTTACCACTCACTGTCTAAAACACACTGAGTTTAAAAAATATGTATTATTCTCCTCTTTTACTTCTTTTCAGCACTATATCATGCTGAAAACAGAGTTCTACCTGAGTTCCACTGCAGCAGTAAATTGTGTAAATCTCATCCAGCATGTCTTCTGCTGACTGCTTAGAAAATTTTGAATGTGTAACTTTATTGAGGAAAAAACCAAAGACACCAACTGATGATGTATTACCTACATAAGTCATTAAAAAAGTTCAGATTGGTAGCTTCATCACACAGCAGTCTTAAATATTTCAATTTAAAGACTCACTAGCAGTGGTACATGTGGATGATTCTAATTAAGTTTTAGAGATAAATGTATTTATTTTTCCCTTCAGACCAAGTTATTTATTGACAGCAGTGGAATATAGATCTTCAAGATTGCCAGCCTTCTATACGAGAGTCCTAAAGATTTTTGCTTTTATGGTTCAGGTTACCCTATGTCTTTTTCTTGCAATTTTTAAACCCCTTCCCTTGTCTTTTTTCCAGTGGTTAAACTTTGGTAAATATATAAACAACTGAAAACAGTGTATTATAATGAGAAGTGCTAGAAAACTTTAATTATAGCTATGATGCACTCATGTCAACAGACCATGTGAAAAGCCAGTGTACACCCACGTATGTCTTACTCAAATACTATGCATCAGCTTCTTTGCGTACTATTTTGAGTACAAACTATATTACACTATGTCTGTTGGGCAATTTTGTTTGTTGTCTTTTAACCTCTATCTTGGACTGGGATCCCAAGGAATGGGAGCAGATGGCTAACAATGCAAAGCAATCAAAATTTATCAGCCTAGAGGATGTCTAATTCAAATGAAAGTATCCTGTCACAATGAACTAGGAGTCAAAAATAACAACAGACCTTTCTCCCAGATGAACTTATATCTAAGCAGTGGGACTTCTAACGGGCTTGAAGTCAGTATGGAAATTCACCTGAAAGTGGGTCGGTAGAGGGAACTTTAGGAAGCAGAAATTTGCAAAGTAATCCTTCTCTCATATGGAACTAACATAGGAAAGTGCATGTGGCACTACCTGCATGGCTGCAGGAGAATCAGAAGTGTTGTGGAAAGCCTGATAAGTTCCTGAGAGATTTTTATCACCAGAGATATACTGATAAACTTTTTTTTCTGTCTGTTAATAGAGTAATGGTCTTGAAAGTAATCTGTGACACTTTTAACTCCACTGTTATAAGAAAACAAGAGGGAAGGAAAGATGAAAGGAGAGGAAGGGTTCACAGTTTCAATATGGGAGTATGAAAAAAAAATATTAGAAAATGCTTGGAAAAATAGATGCTCATTTCAGGACTAGGATATGGGATGTGGGAGTCCTATTTAAGGCTTCTAGTGAAAGGCTTTGCTTCCTTAATATGTTCCCAGAAGCCCAGAATCAGAGAAAGTACCCACATCCAACATCTACCCTAGAGTTTAGCAAGTTTGTGCAAGCTAGTGGCAACTAATGTTTTCTTGGTGGTAGCTGTTTTTCTTGCCCTATATCCCACACTTTCATTTTCTGAGATTAAGTGTTTTATCATGGTTATATGGAAATGAAAAAAAAAAAAATAACCCATTCTGAAGATAAAGCCCCAGAATATTAGTACACATTATAAGGGAATCATGACAATATTTCACACTGTTAATTACTGGAAATCAAAAAGGGCTCTTTTCAGCTAGAGGTTCCAACAAACCTGAAAATCTTGTCAACATGAACATCAGAAAGTGCCATCAGCACACACAAGTGGCACATAGGATTAAACAAATACTGTTATTCAATTGCATTTCTCTGTAGTAATATTGCAAGCACATTTGGAACTAACAAAATTATGAGACATCAAAGTAGCCCATGAAACTTTCACAGATCTCATTGATACATTGGGAGGATCTCACACGATATTGTATGGCTCCCCTGAGAGTAGAACTCAAGCCACCTAATGAAGGATTAAGTTAATTTCTACTGAAAATGGACAATGTCTTTTGATTGACAAACTTACATAAGCTAATACTAATTAATGGAGGCAAGGAAAAACCTTACTGGAATTCTTCTTCAGATGGCTGAGGAAACACAGACACAGCATTATCCACATGATGCATCCTTGAAACAGAGGTGCAAGACATCCAAAGTTCTCCTCATAATGCTTTTCTGAACTATTTTGACCATGCACATGTAGGAATACTTTTGTGACTGTTCATCAAACTGAGAAGCTTGTATAGGTAACCAAATTCCTAGCCAAACTCCTAGCCCATTGTAATGTTGTCTTTTTGAGGTTACTAGTGATGCGAAATTAGACTAGTGACTAGAAATTAAAACAGCTCAAACAAATCTAGTTTTAGTAAGACAGGTTTCCAGTAAGATTACATGAAGAAAGCAGCACACATAGCACAACTGTTGGTAGATCTGGTGTCTTTGCTGAGATTCCTGTTAGCTGATTTCAAACATCGAAAGCTGCTGAAATGCTAGACACAGGGTGAAATGAGCAGAGCTGCTCTTCAGCTCACAATTTCCTCATATCTTCCAGTTGCTGGGGACAGGTGTTCCCCACCAGAGTTAATTCTATTTATTTATAGCCAAGTGCCCTGACTGATTGGGAAAGATGGGGAAGCTGAGTAATTGTGTTTAGTCCTTCAAGGCCTGGTAAAAGAATTGAAGGAGGCCACTCCTGGCTGTAAGAGATGACACTTCAGTCTAATTCAAGTTAAATCTTATTATGCATTAAGAAATGTTTCACTGAAACTGTAATTTCTGCCTGACCCCATTGTGTTTCATTGCATTACCTTAAATCTATCCATGCTAGAATGTGAAAGTCCAAATATTGGCATGAGAGTAAACCTGCAAAAATTTCTGAAGAAGGCACAGAGAGATGAGTGTCATATTTCATTAAACCATGATAAAAGATGAAGGAGAAATGTTAGCAGTGATTTGAATATGCCTGGTAATGACAGTTTGGTGAAACACAGTACCACTGAGAAACAATATTTCATAATTTAGAACTCTCACATTCTTGTATATGTCCATGCTAACACATTAGATATTTAATATCCTTGATGAAGGACAGTTTGTATCTTTGTTTACATTGAATCTGCACAGTGATTCCATAGGGAATGTGAACCAGTTAGTATTCATTAATTCTACCTAATAACAGACCCAGCTCAGTTACTCCTACCAGGGAATCCATGGGTCACAGTGCAGAATCAAAGGTTATCCCAAGGGTGGGAGCCTTTGGGCAGAGATTATAGGAATGACAATTCTAAGTACAACTGAATTTCTTAACAGTTGCAACCAGGAGTAAAGCAAACTACAAAAGAAGAATGGAAGTCTCACCAGCTCTATAATTCTGGAAATGTGAAAACAAATCCAGAAGATTTAAACAGTTCTTCATCCTGTAACTGCAAGTAATGCATAAAAGCAAAGGAGAAGGTAGTCAGAAGTAAGGTTTAATCCTCACAATGGCTGGCTCTGAAACCCTTGATGTTTTTTAAACAGCTTTCAGTTAACTCAGGCAGAGGAGGCTGATCATGATACTCCCTTTACAGAAATGTGAAGTGCAGCACCCAACGTAAGAATATGAAGGTGTTGTCCTGGTTTTGCTGGGACAGAATCACAGAACCAATTTTCTGCACAGAAAAGCTGCATTTTAGAGCAGACTGCAGCACTTAATTCTGTGCGAACAAAGTTGACAAGACACACTGATTTAGTTTATGGTCAGCTATGGAATGCAGGTTTCCGTAGTGATCAAGGTCTTTAGCAGTTTTGAGGGCATCTGACCCGAGCTGGCCAACAGAAGTATTCCATGCCATAAACGTCATGTTCCCTATAAATTAGGAAATTGTCTGGAATGTCTCTCTTTTTTTGACGGCTGCCGCCCTTGGAGGGTCTCGCCTGCCATCCCGTCCCTGAGCCCCACTCTGTGCTCCCAGCCCTGCCCTGCCGGGTACGGTGACTGTCGTGTGTTCGCTGGAGCTGCGCTGCTCGCTGTGTGCGGCACCAGCTCTCACTGCTGAGAGGGTGCAGCTCGCCAGCCCTGTATTGGCTGAGTATAACCTGCTGTATTTTATACTAGTATTGGTGTTGATATTAAGGTTTTTACTCTTCTATTAAGTCTGTTTCTATTTCAACCCACATGTTTCCTTTTCTTTTCCCAATTTCTCCTCCTCGTGTGAGGGGGAGCACTGGGAAATAAAACAACTGTCTATACCATGATGGAAGGATATGTTTAAAAACATATATTACAGAAAACGAAAGAACCAGAAAGGATTATGATTGACCTAAGTCCTTCAAGGTTTGGACATAGGAGATCTGTTGTCAGATAATTATTAAAATAAATCCCACAAATTATCAAGAATTTGAGACTTAACATTTAACAAATAATAGAATTTGACAAGCAATGGCACAGCATATTGGAGCATAATAAAGATGACCAGTGCTTAGATTGTCTTACCAGAGTGAAGAGTCTAAAATATAATAAAAGAAGATACCTTGAATGCACAGGTACGTCAGGACCTGTCCTGCAGTAAACAAAACCAGCGCAATGTACAACACCTTAACACCAAATTACAAGAATGAAGAGAAAATCTGGTGTTAGGAAAAAAGGTGCAAGAATTATACTGCTCTGCATCACTTTGTAGACACCAGTAGTAACAGATTGCAATATCATCAGTAGCTCTGAAGGTTCTTCCTAAAAGTCACAGAAACTCATCACAGTTGGATATTAATGGATTCTCAGCCTAAGGAGGAAAAAAACCCCACAAACAAAACAAAAAACCAATAACAGGAAAAACAAACAAATGAACAAACAAACCCCCTTTTATTTTTGTTTCTACTTTACAGAGTCACAAAATTATGAAATGGTTGAGGTTGGAAGGGACCTGTGGAGGTCTTCTCACCTAACCCCACCTGTTCAAGCAGGGCTACCTAGAGACAGTTGCTCAGAAAAGTGTTCAAACAGCTTTTGAATATCTCCACTGATGGAGGCTCCACAACCTCCCTGGGCAATCTGTTCCAGTGCTCAGTCACCCTTACAGAATAAAGTGTTTCCTGATGTACAGAAGAAACCTCCTGTGTTTGATTTTGTGCCCGTTGTCTCTTGTGCTGTCATTGGGCACCACTGAAAGAAAGTTTGGCTCTGTCCTCTTTGCACCCTTTCTTTAAGTACTTGTGAAGAGATCCCCCACTGATCCTTCTCTCCTCCAGGCTGAACAGTTCTAGTGCTCTCAGACTTTCCTTATAGGATAGATGGTCCAGTGTCTCCAGCATCGCAGCCCTTTGTCTCTCTTATAATGAGGAGCCCAGAACTGAACACAATACTCCAGGTGTGGCCTCACCAGTGCCGAGCGGAGGGGAAGGATCACCTTCCTCGATCTGTTGATAATGCTTTGTCTAATGCAACTCAGGGTACCTGTAGTGGTTTAACCTTGGCTAAATGCCAGGTGTCCACCAAACCACTCTATCACTCCCCTCCTCAGCAGGGCAGAGAGGGGAGAGGGAAAAAAACCAAGATGGAAAAACACTCAAAAATCGTGGGTTTAGATAAAGGCAGTTTTAATACAGCAAAAGCAAGACCACGTGTGGAAGTAAAGCAAGGAAAAAACAAAAGATTATTCTTTGCTTCCCATCAGCAGGCGATGTCCGGCCACTTCCTTGGAAACAGGACTTCAAAACGCATAGTGGTTACCCCGGAAGACAAAACGTTGAAAAAAAAATGAATGCCCTCCGTTCCTCGCCCTACCTCTCAGTTTCCCATTGCTGAGCAGATGTCATATGGTATGGAATATCCCTTTGGCCAATCTGGGTCAGCTGTACTGGCTGTGTCCCCTCCCAGGATCTTGCCCACCCCCAACCTACTGCTGAGGGGGTGGAAGAAGGGTTGGAGGCACAAGCTTGATGTGTGCCGGCACTGCTCGGCAGTAGCCAAAACACTGGTGTGTTATCAGCACCTTGCTGCTACCAATGCACAGCACTGTAAGGGCTGCTACGAAGAAATTAACTCCATCTCAGTCAGACCCAGTACAGTACCATTAGCCTTCTTTACCTCAAGGGCACATTTCTGGCTCATGTTCCCCTTGGTGTCCACCAGGTCCTTTTCTGCCAAGCTGCTCTCCAGATGAGTAGCCCTCAGCATATACTGGTGCCTGGGGTTGTTCTTCCCCAGGTGTAGGACTGCGTACTTCCTCTTGCTGAAATTTATGAAGTTCCTTCATGAGGTCCGTTTCTCCAGCATGGTGAGATCCCTCTGGATGTCAGCACAACCCTTTGACATATCAGCCATTCCTCCCAGTTTAATGTCAGCAGCAAACCTGTTGAAGGTACGCTCTGACCCATTGTTTTGATTTAGTCCCAGCCAGCGGCTGTCGCTCACTCATCTCATCCCCAGTGGGATGGGAAGGAGAATGGGAAGACAAAGATGAAATTCATGAGTTGGGATAAGGACAGTTTACTGGGACAGCAAAGGGAGAGGAAAATAACAACACTACTTATAACAGAATATACGAAACAGGAGATAACACAAGGTAATTTAGCAACCCAGCGACCGACTGGACATTCAGCCCCTCTCAGACCATCCTGGAGTTGTATTGAGTTGCCTCTTCCGACTAGCCCCCTTTTATGGAGAGCATGTAGTCACATGACATGGAATGTGTATGGGTGCAAACTGGAGTATAGGAGATTCCGTGTTAATATAAGGAAAAACTTTTTACTGTGAGAGTGACAGAGCACTGGAACAGGCTGCCCAGAGAAGTTGTGGAGTCTCCTTCTCTGGAGACATTCAAAACCCGACTGGACACGTTCCTGTGTGATATGCAATAGGTGGTCCTGCCTTGGCAGGGCGGTTGGACTAGATGATCTTTCGAGGTCCTTTCCAACCTCTAATATTCTGTGATTCTCTGAATACATAGTAGGCCAATTTGACTCATCTGTACCAGCCTCTTGTGAAAATTAACTCTATACTAGCTTTCTTTTTGGTGTTTAAATTTGGACAGAAGCTTTTTCTCTACCCATGAACACCTCATGGCATTTTTAGCTGACTTCATGTTCCTCAAGGTGCAACTATCTTGAGCTTGGAAGAGGTTATCCTTGAATATTTATCAGCTTTCTTGGGACCCTGTTCTCTCTAGGTCCACAGGATTCTTCTGAGCAGATCTTTGAAGAGGCTAAATTTTTCTCTCCTGAAGTTTACAGTGGTGATCTTGCTTTTTTCCCTCCTTCCTGCCCTCAAGATCCTGAACTCCACCATCTCATGGTCACTGCAGACAAAACGGCCTTTGATCTTCATATTTTCACCCTTTTTCTTGGAGAGTGTAAGGACCATCAGAGCACAACTTGTCAGCTTCTCTATCATTTGGAGGAAGAAGTTGTGATCAATGCACTCCAGGAGCCTCCTGGACTGTTTATGTCCTGCTGTGTTGTCCACACAAATTGGAACTTAGTTTTAAGCTGGGCAAACATATGCATACCAATGTAATGCTAGAGACAAAGATACCTATGCTGAAAGAAGAATTTGGAAACAATATATGCATAAAACTTTCAGTTTACTATAGTGAATTACCTTCACTAAGCACCTATGTGAAGTAAATAGATGTATGAATGAACAGTTTGGAAGAATAATAAGAATTTTGCTAGTATTGTTTTGAAAGATAAGTCATGACCATGAGGAACTGAAAAATCTAAGGTAAAGACAAGTAATATCTTCTGTGTACTTCTGAAGATCATAGTCTCTACCAAAGCTGCTGAGGCCAGTGACTACGGAAACAAGCAATTGTGAAAGAATTCTCATTAACAGCATAAAAAACTTCAGTTCTTCTAGAGCAAAAGATAATTATTAAAACCAGCTGGAAAAATATACTCTAGTTGGACTTTGACTACCAACAGCTACACAGTTAGTGAGGCCCCTCAATTCTATTTTCACTAGGCATATCATACCTGCCACAGAAACTTTAGCTGTGGCTTGCAGTTTAATGGGAATTCAGTTGAAAAGTTTGATATGACAAGTGAGTCATCTTGTGATACTCAGTCTAACTTTTTGCTGGAAAATGGTGTCAAAATAACAGAAAGAGGAATCTGTGCAATGAAATCTACTTGCAGAAGTCAACATTTTAGTTTCCTTGGTAGCCAAGGGAGAGGAAAAAAGTTATAGGACATGATTCATCTTATTCTTAAGTAGATATCTAAATAGGTCAGATGAATCATACTCTAAAAGGCCCTTTTCTCTGTGGTGACTATAACGGGAATCTAAAGTGACTAATTCAGATCTAGACGACTAAACTATAGATGTCTAAAGTTAGCTGCAGTGAATCCCACACAGAATGGCTTGTACCTTCCCAGCGTATGAAAAAGGTTGGGGAATGAGTTCACCTCCATAGCTGGCACAGTTGTCATGCACAGACTCACAAACAAAGTTTGATTTGTCCCAAACTGACATTTTGCACAACAGGAAGCTGAAACAAAATTTCTTTGAGTAGTAGAAACAGTAAATCTACTTTGGAATTTCCAAATATGTAAAGCTAAACAAAACTCAAAGTAATTGGGGATTCCCAAGAAGTGTCTTAGTTTCCCAAAAATGGTACTGTCATAACACTACTGCTTGCAGTGAAGTAGCAACTAAATCTAAACTAAATAAAGTACAGAAAATGGTAACGAAAATGCCACATGAATGGTGCAGCTGCCATACAAAGTGAGCCAGTAAAGGATGGGAGTGTTCAGCTTGTATAGGAGAAAACTGAGGAGCAGTGTGATGGAGGTTTACAAGCTTGTGCTGGATTATTTGTTCATCAAATCTCATAATACTTGAACTGAAGGCACTCACTAAAACTGTTGAAGTTGAGGTTTGGACATGTAAAAGAAAGGATGCCTTTTCATAGTATGGAGTATACCTCTGTTATTTGGTGCTGTAGGCTGCTGCAAAGGCAAACATTATCACCAGTTGCAAAAGGGATTAGATAAATTCATTTGAAGAGATGACAATAAACAGATGCTAAAGGGATTAGGCAGGGATTTGCTCTCCAAACTCCCTAAAAGTACTCCAGGTGCCAGGGAATGCAATGAGAGATGGACTTCAGACAGAAACGTGCTCTTTCTACCTAGCTTCTCCTTCTGCCATTGCCAGAGGCTTTGAGAATCGAGGGCCTCCTGATCCTGATGAGGCACTTCTTGCATTCTTATAAACAAAACCTTACTTATACAAACTGCTCTGATCATTTCTTTCCTGATGAAATACTTAGAAAAGATGAACAAAATTTCCTCTAAGTCCCAGAAAGAAAAATAGTTCAAGGTACAGACCAGTCTATTTCTGAGCAGCTCTAAGAGTGGCAGTAGGAGCAGCTTGAGATGACTGAGCCTCAGGACAGAAAACACCGTAACAAATTAATTTAGTTCTGCCTGACAACAGCACTGATGAAATTTTCAGGGAGACTCTCAGTACCCCAAAGAATCATGTTAATCACTTCAGTAACTAACCTGGGTAAAGCATTCCACGATTTTGTGTAATGTGACTGCTGGTTATTAATTTTTATACTGCCACTGGGGAAAGGAGGGTGTGATGATCTGGACTTGCAAAGCCTTAGCCATCAACCCTCTGGGACTTTTTGGTGTGTTCTGAATAGGCTTATGCTCCACAGCTGGCAAATGAGACCTTACACCCACGCTGAAGCTCTTCTTCATCAAACGACACTGCTCTTAGTACCCATTCATCTACACAATCTGTTTTCAGTTAACAGCTTTCTAGCCTGAGTTATATATTAAATGTGTTTTGTATTTAAGACAGGTGCTGGCTGGGGTCCTCATGATTACACAGGGGCTGAGACAGCTACTTTCTGTACTATAACGGCACAATTGGTGCCCAGCATAACACTGACATCACTCATCACGTACGTTCTTCTGAGATGCTCAGTACCTTTCCAGAGAAATCTTCCAAATATGTCTTAGTAATTTCCAAAGTTATCTGAAGGAATGAATTACGAACAGTATGGCCCTGAATTTACATGTGTGTCTCTCACTGCCATCACTGAAATGACAGTGGCAGTCAGACAAAAAAAGAAGTGAATGTCAAACTTTTAAGAGTTGCTTTTGGGGTCTTTCCCCCCCCCCATCTGTGTGTAAAAATGTCCATCTATAACAGCTCTAAGTACATCTTTCATCTTAATTTTACTAAATGATGAGATATATCCAGGAAAACTAAAAGGCCAATTAATTTTATGAGAGTAGAAATTGATTCTGAGAAGTGTTTTAGATACATGTCCTTCAAAGACAACATTTTAGAAACAGAGATACCTGCTACTCTGACAAGTGATGATTAAGATTTCCTGCTGTGAGCATGCATTCTTCGCTAGACTGAGTAAAAAGGAGTGTTGCACTGTGTTATTCTGCAAACCTAATAACCCTTAAGATGTAAGCAGCAGCCTGTACTCATTGCACATCTTTGATTTTCTCTTAAAAAAATCACATCTATTGCACTGACCATTGTAGAATGTAAAAAATTCTATAAAATTAGGTACATGTTATTGTATGTGTCTGTTGTAAATTAAGCCATTAGATATTTTGTTTCTTTTTTTTCAAATGATACAGGATAAGAGAGGAAGTGATAACAGTAGAAACAGAAGAATACAAAAAGTGTTCACAATTAAGTACTATATTCAAGTGACAAAATCTGGCTTATATCTATGTTGCTTTGCCCTTCAACTCATCTGTTGGTTCTACATTAGCATGCAGATAGCAGTATTGCCATTCCTGGTGATTCACTGAGGTATTATGAATATGCAAAATATCAGGAGCTTTTTATGTCTATGGTTTGTCTTTCTTAGATGTTCGAAGGAATAATTGAAGCCAATCAGTTTCTGATAACTTGCATATAGATGAATTCCATTATGGAAGAAAGAAGTAGTTTAATAATTCTTCTCACAACACAGCAAAGGGTTGATTTCAATTACGTTTCTAAAAACAATACCTCCTGTTCATTTTTTCCCGCAATAACACTGATTGATTTACAGGTTAGTGTGTCATACTATATTTCCTCAACTTATTATTAGGCAAGATATTAAACAACCATCTATTCAGTGAAGTATATGATAAGTTGCTATTTTCTCCCTTGTCTTTTTAATCATGTCTGTCGTCCTGAATAAAGTAGAAATGCTTTTTAATAAATATTTTACAGAAAATTCAACTTTATTTATGTATTCATAAAAAGCCACCAAAATCAGGTGAGAACTACAATATCTGATCTAGGGATCAATCTGTTTTTCTTTTTCTTTTCTTTTAATTATAAGCAATAATATTGCCCTTTAATGTTTACCATGACAATTTCTTACATGACAACTTCGGTCTTTCTAGCTGTGGCCAGGAGTGGTCCTGAGCTGTAAGAGAATCATAGAATCATAGAATCATTAAGGTTGGAAGAGACCACAAGGATCATTTAGTCCAGCCGTCTCCTCACCACCTATTACTCACTAA
>VWZZ01002912.1:5405-44654 GCA_013399095.1 Psophia crepitans
AGGAGAAGGTACGTTCGGACTTCGGGCTTATTGTTCTTTCTCGGCTCCCTCGTCGCGCCCCCCCCGCTCCCCGCAAGCTGCGCTCGGGGCTGGGAGCGCGCAGAGGGGGGAGGCTGCGGGCAGCCGAGCCGCTTCTTTGTACTTTTCGGAGCACATGCAGGTATTTTTGGGGAGGGGAAGGCGCCCCATTCCTCCCCGGCTCCGGTGATGCAGGCTGGGGGGCACTGCTCGGGCGAGGGCAGGGTGGGTCTTGCCTCCTCGTTCTGCCTGCTTTGTATTTTGTTTTAGTACTTTAATTTCTTTCTTTTTTCTTTTTTGGGGGGGGGGGGGTGGGCTCAGCTTTCTGGGTCGGGTTTAAGAGTTTGGACAGAGGAAAGCTGAAGACGGGGAAACTTCTTGGGATTTTAGGGAGCCCTGGGGGCCCTGGCCAACCAGTGGGGCTGGTCAGACAGCATGCAGCAGGGACAAGGTGGGGGCTCCACTGGGTGCCAGCCTGGGCCGGGGGGACACCACAGAGGGTCAGGTATGGCTGCTGTGGGACCATCCCAGGGGAGCAAGGTGCGCAGGAGTGTGGAGGGACAATTTTAGGAGGGGAGGGACCAGAAAGAGGACTTTGTTCTTCCGAATGCATTGATCTCAGGGGAGGGGGAGAGTGGGGAGGGTGAGTCCAGGCTGGCCCTTCCTCAGCTTGTCTTCCCCTGCACAGTGCCGGCCGCTTCGTCCCTTTGGAAGAGCGAGAGTGGTCTTGGTGTTTGTTCCATTCTTTTTGGTATTCACACTTTATCTAGAGCAAGCGTCACAACTTCAGAAAACTTACCCGTGTGCTCTTTGTACTTTTTTTAATTATCTTGATTAATTTAGAGTCTTATTATTTCCCCTTTCATTTTTCTATGCTATCTAACAACCGCCGCTTTTCCTCTTTTTTTCATCCCAGTTCACTACTTTTTTCCATTTCCTGTGTCATTTTCTTGTCCTAATTTGTCAATTGTCTCCCTCAGATCTACATATTTCATAATTTCTGATGTCTTTACTTTTCCACTCTGTTGTCATGCATTCTCCCTCTTCCCGGTCCCTTTCCACTCAGTCTTCTACCTATATGCTTACTTGCATTTGCCATGAAAAGCTCTTTTGCCAGGATCTTTCTTCTCATGCATGTGTAGATACCCTCAGGTTTCTCCTGATGTGAAGAAAACATAAAAGCTTCTTCTCGTTCCCTCTCCTAAAATTATTCTTCTGTGGTCTGCCCTACATGCAGGTTACTCAGTTATGCAGGCAGAGCTTTTAGCAAAAATTTTTGTGCGTCAACTAATTTTCTACTTTTTCCTTTCTTCTTGTCTTTATGTCTGTGAACATGCATCTTCAAGTCTCCTAAAGCTGCTTCTAGTTCCTCTCCCTTGTCCTTGGTGTGGAAGTTTGTTATTTCCCGTTTCCCCCACTCCAGCTTGGCAGACCCGATGCTGTTGTTCATGTCATTATTCCCTCCTGTGCAGAATACTCAAACTTTTCTCTCCCTTCATTATATTCCCTTTCCCAACCTAAGCAAAAAATTGCAGTTGGTACTTCGGAAGGAATAGCACAGTGTAGACCAGTGCAGGTTTGGCTTGCTTCTTGCTGGGCTAAGCGTCAACCGTGTTGCTCGTTGCCCAAGCCCCTGCTGCAGTAACGTCTGCTGGTGGAGGTGCCATAGAGGGACACGGAGCTGGGGCTGAGGGGGGAGAAAAGATCACCATCAAGTTCTCTCCTTCACCATCCTGACACATTTCCTTCAAAAGGGTTGAGGAGTTTTGTTTTTGCTACTGGGGTTTTTTTCTTGGCTTATTCTTTTCATTAGTTTTCAAACACCTGGCAGGGCAGTTGAGGAGCCTTTGTATTACCTTCCTTTCCTGCCATTTCAGTGCTTTCTGTAATGTAAGACTGTACAAGGTGTGTAGAAATACAAAAGCTTTTTTCTTAAAGCATTGGAAGTACAAGAGAGAAAGCATCCAGCCCAATTCTTCTGTTGCACTCCAGCCTGATGATGTTTTTAAAGTGAAATGCTGTCACCGGGCTTTAAGTTTAGGATATGTCTAAATCTGCGAAGAAATATGTGTTTGAAGTTATTCAGAAGAATGTAACTTTATATTTTTCTGTTAGTCACCGAACGATGCGGCAGCGTTACTGTGCTGGTCTAACGCTTATTCCTCCTATTCGAATAGGTCAAAACATGGTCGTCGTGAAAATGGGATGGTGGCCAAAACGTCAGTCTGTGATGGGTGCCATATTGCTTTATCCTTTGAGTGGTGGAATACAGCCTGGGATTCTTCAGGGGTGGTTAACGCGGTACAAACTGTACCGTATGGCTGCTGAAGGTCTTAACCATTTGGATTCATACATAACTTAACGGGCTCCTGGACGAAGTGGAAGAGAAGAGCCTCTTGCTGAAACTTGAGGATATTGTGGAAAATGCTGTTGAGACCCATTTGGATTATATCACCATCTGACATCAAGGACCTGCAGCTGAGGAAAGGTATGCTTTTCCCCTGTTGCAATAATACTGTTTTGATGTACGAGATATAGTAAGTGCATCATCTTCGTTTTAAACAAACCTGCTGTGTAACCTTTTATTTTATTTTTTTTTCGTTGCCTTGCGGCTGACGCCTACCAATAGTTTTGAGTGGTGTAATCTGACAGAAATGCCTTACTAATGGTTTGGCAATGTGTGTAACTTAAATGCAGAAGGAAAAACTGAACATGAAAGTATTTTTGTTTTCAGAGTTAACTGATATTTTCAAAGTAATGACTTCCTTAGGTCTAGGAGTGCTTAGCACGGCTAGAAAGTCAGACTAGTTAACTTTCAAGAAAAATAAGTTAAAAACAATTTAAACAAAGCATTCTCCACAATTATGATCTTCCAAATAGCTGACTTTGTTTAAAGACCAGTTACTATATTTTGAGTTGAACTCAAGAAAACAACCTTCTATTATTTAACCTTTCTTCTTCCAACTAGCAACAAAAATCTTAATGGATGGCTTGTATGGGAGAGAGAGCAAATAGAAATATTTCACTTAAAAATTCAAGGAATCCTTTTGTTTCATATGTTTTTAAAGTTTTGATTTAAGGCTTCTTGTAGAGCGTGTTTGCATCCTTAATGTCCTAGTACAGAGCAGACAGTGCTCGGTTTGCTTGTTATTGTATGCCACAACCAATGTACAAAAATGAAATGAAAACCAGTGGAGAAAACAAGTTGTTAAAGAGTTATTAATGAATAACAAATTATTCTTGAATCTAGATTAAGTGTTAATGCAATGGTGAGGATATCATTGAGCTCCTCAGTGAACGATGAAAATTGCAAAGCAAATTTAAAAGCTGTTTAAAATCCGATCCTTTCATACCTGCTTTGTGCACTTATTTATAGCTGAAAATGAATGACATGAAAATAGTTGGTTTTGCTGCATATTTCAGTTCATCTGATTGGTTCCAGCCTATACCATATGTAGGGCAGACAAGAATTCATAATCTTAAGAAAAGTGCTGAGCTGGCTGGCCTACTTTAGAGCAAAATAGAAATCTGAACGAATAATCACTTGTTATCCTTTCCAGTTGTAAGCAGAGATACAAGAAGCTACGCAGTCCTAATTTCCTGGTTCTGACTGTGTTTTAATAAAGACCTACTCTTAATTTTCTTGATTATTGAGGATAAGCTTTTTGTTACGTACTGAATGCAATTAAGGTACACTTAGATTCCCATTCCTAACATTGTTCTACATTTATGCTATTTTTGAACTTTGTGTGACTTAAGCTAGCTTTATGAAAGTCTTTATTTTGAAGTCACAGAAAAGAAAGTCTCAGGCTGTTTGTGGAAAGAGGGGGAAAAGAATAATAAATGGATTGAGCCGGATAAAAATATTTAGAGCTGCTATCTAGTGTCCTCTTGGAAAAGCAGCCCGGTCATTATGTTTTTGTATTTAAAGGAAACCAAAATTGCGATCCTTTTTTCTTTCTGTGCAGTTTTTCTTCTTGTTCAGTTTCTTCTCAGGCACTTGCCACTCTATAGGAGAAGTAAACTGGACAGAAAAGGTACACTTCACTTATCTGCATGAAAGCCATTCATTTTCATCAACACTGAAAACTGAGGTGAATTTTTGCTTGCAGTTAATGTAAATAGAGACAACTCCTTAGCTTAGCTTAACCTGAGAGTTTGTGTAGATTGACTTTCATCATTGCTATAGGATTTAGGCTATATTATGCAAATTATTAGATATATCTGTGCTTGTTTATACCTAGAATGTTTCAAATGTTAATAACTTGGTGACAAAGCTGCTAAGATTTAAAAAGTGGGAACACAGCTTACCTGTCTTCAAATTTCTTTGGACTGTTTCCAATAAAATGAGAATAAGATGGAGATAAGATCTGCAGAGAGAGAAAAAGTAGGGCCAGCTAGGAAACTTTTAGCGCGGTAATTCCCAGCTGGTAGGTGTGCTGCGTTGGCAGGAGGTGAGACCCTTGCAGGGCTTGCACAGAGATGGGGAAAATGCTTTTTGCAGACTCTGGCTGGAGTGTCCCTGTCCCTTTCGCCGGGGAGCAGCCCCAGCGAAAGGGACAGCCCCAGTAAGTGAGGCAGAGGAAGGGGGCTGAGTGCTGTGGGGAAGGGGCAGCCCCAGCAAGTGAGGCAGAGGAAGGAGGCTGAGTGCTGTGGGGAAGGGGCAGCACCTGGGCCCTGGGAGAGGGGATGGGGAGCACCTGCCTTAACTGGGGTAGGAAGCAGCCCTGCTGCCTTTGCTGGGGTCTTGCTGTGAGGAGCTTAGGAGCTGCTGCTTGAGAGGAGGGTTTGCAGGTATGAATCCTGGCACTGTAGCTCTGAAGCATGTGAAAAGGGTTGTTTCTGTGGTTTGTCTCTGGTCACATGTTGGGCCGTTGCATGCTTTGCTTTTGACTGTCCTGGAAGGTGGTGAAAGTCCTTGCAGGTGTCCTGGGCAGGGTGGGCTTTGGGGTTACTTCTGAACTACTGCTTACAAGTCCAGTCTGGGGTGTGTGGTTGTCTGATAGCAGAACTTACACCTAAACAAAAGTAAACCAAATCCAGTCAGGTTGAGCAGTGGTTCCTCCTTTGAACTGTGCTCTTAGTTAAGAAGGTCTTCTAGCCAATGCACTTTGTTGTGTGAGAAAGGGTCTTGTTCCATGTAACTCAAGTGAGAGTAACCATGGGGATGTCTCAGGCCACTGGAGCACAAGTGCAGAAGAGATTTATCAGGGTGCTTTTACAGTGTGTTGTGGGTAGGTGAATCACAGTGTTGGAGTTGTGTATTGTGAGGAATGGGCAGAGGAGACAAGGGCATGTTTTGTAACTTACGGATTTTTAGTTAACTGGTGGATGAGGTGGTGGTGATATATGGAGTAACCTCCTATCATTGAACATCTAAGAAGGTAGAAAGGAAAATGCAATAAGGACTTTGTTTTATTTCTTTGTGTTCCTTCCCATTAGTTGAAGTGGTTTTTTGGGTGTATGAACTCCAGAATTGCCAAGTGAGGTAGAAATTTCTGTAGACCCATGTACCCCGCACTGGTTCCTGATACAAATTGGAGGCAGGGATGTTTTCCTGAGGGCCTGTTGCCTTTTGCTCCTCGCAGCGCAGGACAACGAAGCTTCCTTCTCTGGAGGCTTTGCCAGAGCATCCTCCTTGGGATGCAGAGATATAGTTTGGCTCTTGAGTCAAATTTTAGGAGAAAGCTTTTGGAAAGACTATTTTTAGTCCCTGGAAGGGCTCCCAAACAGTCCAAAGAGTATTGTGCAATTATGAGGAGGGTGGCGTGGTAAGTAGTGACTTTGTGCCCCTTGCTGGGAAGGTGAGGTAGAAGCTGTAGGACAGGGCATATTTCTAGAACAGAGCTGGCTTTGTAGCTTTGGTTCCATAGAAAATGGTATTGATAAGTGTCTGACGCCTTTTTTCCTCTCTATTTTACCCAATGCTGGTTGAATCTCATGTGCCTACTCATTCATATAGTTTCATATAGTAGAAATCCTAATTGCAAATATGATGTTGTCTCTTTTTATTTCTCAGCTATCACTTGTTTCTCACCCTTATCAGGTAACTTGAGGTGCAGTGCTCTTACAGAATCAGTATAAGCATTGGAGTATGGTTTGTTTCATTTTAGCTTGTGTGAGCAAATTTTGTGACAGAGGTAGAAAGAAGTCGACCAAGACTGGAAGGGAGAGTTGCCACTTGAAATCTGGGGGTGGTGGTGGGGTTTACCACCGCACCTTTCTATTTCAGTTATGAGTGAGAAATGCGTGCATGAAAAGGAAGCTTCCCACATGTGAGCTGCTTTCTGTAGAATGCTATCAGTTATGTCAGGACAGAGCCATATGGTGTCTGGAATAGTTTTCTTTCTCTTGATTGGATTTATTTTATGTAGCAAGAAGCTTTCCAACTCACTAACGGATTCTATTTTGATTCCTTTTTTTTTTTTTTTTTTTACTTGCATTGTCATAACATGAAATTTGTCACTAACTATTCCTGGAGCCTGACAGAGGGTGATATTCTGCTTGATACCTTGACCTTTCCTTGATTAAAATGCATAGATGTGTTTGAATTTGGTAGGGGGAAATGGATAACATAGGGGGATTAAGAATATTTTAACACAAAATTGTGGTCTTCATGTGAGGACAGGGACAGTATTTCCCCTGAAAGGTTATGAGACTGCTGCAAGTGTAGATCCTGTATTCATATCTATGAATGTTGTACATTAGCGAGAACATACTGCACTTAATTCTGTACAAAAAAGAAAAGAAAGAAGGGAAAAATTCTCATACCTAATCTAAATGTGCGTATTCCTGCTAAAAATAGCAAAATGATTACTTCTTTTTAGTTTTTTACTATTAAAAAAGCTACATTTCTATTTAGGAACAATGTTAGCACCATATGAAACATACTTCCTAAATGTTCCAGTATCCGTTTTTTTGTCACTTTTGTTGGAGAGTATTTTTTTTGGTTGAGGAACATTTTAAAAAACAAAACAAAAAAACCCAAAAAACAAACCCCCAAGAATTTTGTACATGAAATGAGTTGCCTTAAGTCCCATATGGGGAAATGAGTGTGGTGTTGCTTGGATGTCTGCATTATTCTCCTTCAGAGATAAGGGAGAGCAGTGAAGTAGAACCACCAATACTTGCGTGGGATTCCTGGCAGGCACGGGAGGTGGCTGGGTGTGGAGGGAGAAGGCATGCGGTTGTCATAAAACTTGATAGGTGGGCAGTGGGAGTGGGTATTCTGGGCCGGTAAGGATGGAGTCCGACTTAGCTGTGAGCCAGTGTCGATTGGTGAGGAAAGGACGTGGTGAGGCATCTTGAAAATGAGGGCTAATAGCTAGTGATTGATGCGACAGAGAAAGGAGAGGTGGATTTTGTGGGAGTGGATGAGCAGCAGTTTGTCATAATTTATGTGTCTGGAGGCCTGTGCCATCAGAGCATTTCTAATGGGAAAATGTGGTGAAATCTTTAAATGGCCATAGCACAGGTTATAAATATCTCGGGGATTAGTTGTATTGGTGTCCCTTTGGTGTATGATAAAATTGTTTCTGTTCAATGCTGTACAAGGAAACAAAGTTGACTTCAGCTTTGCATGCTTTGAATTAAATTTGCTCCCGAAATAGCTGCAGTCTTCAGTAGAGGAAACAAGTTAGTTTCTTCTGTTTGGCTTTGCAATACTGTGCAAGGCAAAAATTCATTTAGGTAAGTGCTTCAAGGATTGCATGTGTTGTGTTGAGATTATCTCGGAGCTGAGACTTTGTGTGGCTGCTCATTTAGTTATCTTTGAGAATTTGCAAATGTGTTTTTGGTTGGTATCAGTGCAGTGTTGCTCTGTGCATATGCTCTGAAAATAATAGAAGCTGTGATGGCTCCAGAATACCTAAGAAGGTACCTAGATTATGCAGCAAACACTGAGGTGTATTTAAGCACCAGCCTGCATGAAAGCACCGAGTCGTAGTGCTGCGCAGGGTGTTAACTTAGGTCTGTAAGCTACTTTAATTATATAATGGTGCTACCAGACTTGATCTGTTAATTGTTGCTTCTCAGCTGAGCTTGCATATGATGTGGCTTCAGCTCTGCTGGTGCTGGCGGTAGCTCAGTGGGTTCTTCCCTGGGCTCCCCTGTGGAGTGTGGGCATGGATGGACTCAGTTGTGCTTTGTAGAGAGGCTGTTGTTTAAAGGCTTTGGGCTTCAGGTGTTGGAAACTGCAAAGGTGTTGAAAGATATGCTCGTCCCCTTATAGAAGATATTGGTAAAAAACAGAAGATAAGGTAGATGATGAAATGTGTGCTATCTCTGCAGCTTAAGTTTGCCATGCTCAAAGTTCTATGACGCAGTATAGGCAGTGGCTTTATTCTTTTGAGCTCCTGGACTGGACCTGTGGAGCATGGGTCCTTTAATGAAAAGCAGACATTGGAAGGAAGGGTGGTTCTTGTTCACAACTTCATGTATTCAGTGCCTTGTTTTTTTTGTGTGTGTGTTGAAATTCATTACACTTGCAAAAGAAGGAATAAAAGAAACATAATTCTAATCCCAAAAGCCTATTCTTCATCACCTGAAATCCTGAAGCTGAAAAGGAATCCTGTACGCTATTTTTATAGTCTTAAATCTATGCACTATGTGACTTTACAGTTTAAAGCTTTCCTTTTGCATATGGTTAAAATCTGAGTCCTAGATCATGGTGGGCTTATCAGATTTGGATTGACTGCTGTTTCTTGATTCCGAATAGCTTCTTTTCCATGGTATCAACACCTGGTATTTTAATATTATCATCCATCTTCAGGAGACTTTGATGCATGAGCATTTCTAGCCTAATTTAGTTGATGATTTGAATGCGTTGTGAAAAACTTTGTTTAAATTGAGAGAAAGTTGAGTGATTATTGCTTTTAAAGCATAAATGGGAGCACAGCTTGCAAAAATAAATTAGCTGTCCCTGTAAAAATCTATATTGTCAACTTAGTTACTCCTGATACATCAGCTATGGAAGTTAGCTAGAAAGGTTTTGATGTATATCTCCTGCAGGAATTCCAGCACTTGAACAGCTGAGAAAGGGGACTATAACCTGGTGCATGTTCATGACAGTTCATTTCAGTCCTAGTAACGGGACTGACAAGGAAGTTTTAAAAGCAACAGTAACAGAAAGTTGCTCCCTCTCCTCAAAGAAATGGACATTAAGTACATTGCCCGTTCATTGAGATTGGTTTTGGACCACACAATGCATCTATACGCGAGATTAATTAGATGCTAGTTTATTTCAAACGTTTTAGTTGAACTCATACTTAACACTTTCCTTGTATGCAGTTTAGTGTATAGTAGCTTAAAACCAATACCTGAAATATTTTCATTAGCCGATTTGAGTTACCCAGCGCACTTTTTTCCTGTTTAGCCACAGCCATTTGAGCTGCTGTGTCTAAATCCAGTCATTTAGGCTGATTTTCAACAGAGTGAAATAATAGCTGCTATTGATTTCGGTGGTGATACGGACCACTGGGGTCTTTGGAAAAATGAAGTCAGACACCAGAGCCTCTGTGTATGTGTATACATGTTACATACTTGTATTTTAAATATAAATATATATACACAGGCATGTACACATGCACATTGTACAGGCCAAACCCAAAGGTGTGTGAAGCTGAGGCAGCTTCATGGAGGAGACAGGTGGCTTCTCCTCTCTGAGGCAGTGACTAGTGCATTCCCTAACCTTCCTTCAGCTGTCTCTTGTCGGTAGTCATCTATGCTACGTTTCCTCTTTGGTTTGGTTGGTAGCTGCTCAAAATGAAATACTTGCCCTGTTCCAATTTACCAGTTTGTTTCTCGAAAGACGTTCTGCGTTTGAATTCTGATCAGTCAAAAAATATATAATGGAAAAATGTCTATTGCATCAGTAGTGATCAGCAGTATACTGAAAGAATTCACTGTAATCAGCTCTAAAACACTACCTCAATCTCAGGCATACTGCTCACTCCTCCCTTCCCCCCAAAAAAAGACATCACTGAAAAGCAGCAGGCATATCTGAAGCGCAGCTATGATAAGCACTACAAATTAAGTTGTGTTGTTTTTTTTTCAACTTGTAATCAGTCTGGCTTAACTTTTTAATGTGTGTATATATGTATGTACATACCTACATATGTTGGTTTGATGGAATCCATTGCTTTAAATTATGCACAGGGTAATACTCGAAGTAACTAGAGGGAGGTTTTTTTAATATCTTGTTTTAACATCTTCAGTAAGAATTGTTGTGAGTGCCACCGAAACTATGTGTGGAATGTTACTTCTTGTGGACTTCATGCAGGGTAGATGTATTAGTGGCTCTCTGTTTGAGACAAGTGAAAGGATGTTTGCAAACGAGGACCAGAACCATTCCCAGATTGATTTCTTTGCATTTGCGAATGCGAAGAAATCAATCTACTGTTTTGACCTTGGATTGCGTATTGCAGTTGAAATAATTTTGTTGTGTGGTTTTTTTTTTTCCCTGAACACTGTTACAAGAGGCAGGTTCAAGTCATGACAGATCGGAATGAGAGTGGGACAGAAAAGAGGCATAATAATAATTCTTTTGCAGATTTGTGTGTTTGAGGTTGTTGCCCAGGGTGATGCATCTTGAGCCTTTTCTTAGTGTTGATACATTCTCGTGAAGCATAGTTGGGCTGTCTGATAACTGTGTAGGATAAAAGATTCTAGACATAAAAAAAAACTCTATAGCCTTATTAAAAATAAGGATTTGCAGACACACTGTAGTCTGGTAATAGTTTTGGAACATGAAGGGGAGGGGAGCTCTCTGCTTTGTTGTTCTGCTGTGTCAGAAATGGTGCATCTGAGCGATGGCCGCTGAATTAAAGCAGCCTATATTCTAGGCTTCTGGCTGCTTAGTGTGAGCTGTGCAAACAGCCCAGGAGTTGCCTGGAGCTATTTTACATATAACACTTTCCCTCGTCGTTTTCTACCGTGGGCAGTGGTTTATGGCCGCGATCTGTGTAAGGGGAGTAGGGTGTCTTTATTCTTCTTTTTTATTCTGAATGCTTCCAAGCTGGAGAGAGCTATGAAGTAGACCCTGTTATTTCAGGTCAGTGCCTGGATTAACTTCTTGGCAAAAACTTGTTATGGATCATATACTGTCATCACTGCAAAGCGCAGTAAGTGAAATAGGGTATCTCTAGTTCTGCTTAGGTGAAATCAATTTCTTCTGTGAAAAACAAAAAGAAAATCTCTGTGGAGAGGCAGGGGTTGAATGCAGTATAATAACCACTTCCCAGAAAGATACTTGATGGTAGTTAGCTTTTGAGGGAGATGCAGCCACTTAGCGTGCCTCTCTATAGAGAACCGGGATGCGCTTGTGGGAAGAATATTGGCTTATCTGTTGGACAGCAAATGTTGTTGTACATGTTTTTAGTAAATTTTGACTTAATCTGCTTCTTGTCTCAGTGTTCAAAGATGAGAAATACAGACTGAGGAATATTGCCTGCATTTGGGGGTGTGGCCATACTTCTTTGCTGTGTAGCAGAGCTGGCAAAATCTATAGGCGTTACTGGCTCCCTTATTTTTGTTTTCCCAACTGGGAAGAGGAACACATAATTCATTAGGCATAGTAGAATATTTAATTTCTCTTACAATTTTTGTATGGTTCCTGTCTTGGTTTTCCAGTTCTTGGATTTAGAATTGCTATGCTGGCTGCATATGCCTTATTTTTTTGTTGAAATTGAAACAAGTAGAAATTCTCTTTGCAGAATTCTTATGCTGATTTTTTTCGTCGGTTAATTTTAAAATGAAATCTCATACTTCAAGGGTCAAAGTCTTTGATTTGAGGAAAATTAGCAGTATAGAAGCTCTCTTTATCTTTAACTGAAATGGTCTCTAATTTATGCTTGATTCTTCTGCTAGGTTAATGTTAATTAGTTTAACATATCACTCATAAAAGATGACATAGTTGAGTCGTTGTGTAGGTAACAAATCTTGCACTGGCTAGCAATGAAGAAATATTACCTCTATTAAAACCCACACTTAAATTGTGGAGTCAGTGAGAACTCATGACATTTTGCAGTCATCCAGCTTAATGCATTTTAATGCTTTCAGTGGTGTGAGGATTTTTCTTTGGGGGGTGTGTGTGGGATAAGCAAGTGAGGCAGAGATTTCAGACTAGGCCGTACAGTATATAGCATAGCCTGTGCCAAGTGAGAAGCCTGGTAGAAATGCAGGCTCAGGCTGGAGTTAGGGCTGGATACTGTAACCTGAAAAAAAAATAAAATTTGTCCAGTGTTGGGCCAAGGAAAGCATACATAAGCAGTGGTGAAAATGCTTAAATCTATTTGTGTTGAGAACCCAACTAAATTGATATTAACACCACAGCTAAAAATTTACACGTATGCATGCTCGCAATTAGCTTAGTAGTCTCATCCATCTCTGCCCTGAGAGGAGCATTAGAACTGGGCCTATAGTGGAAGGCAGATTGCAGTTGTAATTGTGGAGTGGTTAGTGTGACTCCATAATATTTTTTTCCCCTCACCAAAATAATCCTGTGCCAAGTCCTGGCATCCTGCTTGGCTATTACAGCTGTTCCAGGGTACAGGATGGACAAGGCAAGTTAGTCTGACCAGACTTCTAACCAAGAGATGCTACCACATTTATTTATTTAAGCCATCAGCATCTGAATGGCAGTGAGCAATTGAATAAGCAGTCAAGAGTCAAGCTTTCTCTGTCTGAGGAAGCCTAGATGGAAGGTCTCATGTCTTGAGGGTTAGTGGAGTTTTGCTTGAACGCCACGGGCAGGCATGCTCAAGAGACAGCCAGCTCAACATGAGCCAGCAGTGTGCTGAGGTGGCCAAGAAGGCCAACAGCATCCTGGCCTGTATCAGGAATAGTGTGGCCAGCAGGAGCAGGGAGGTGATTGTCCCCCTGTACTCAGCCCTGATGAGGCCACACCTGGAGTACTGTGTCCAGTTTTGGGCCCCTCACCACAAGAAAGTCATCGAGACCCTGGAGTATGCCTGGAGAAGGGCAATGAAGCTGTTGAAGGGTCTGGAGCACAAGTCTTATGAGGGGTGGCTAAGGGAACTGGACTTGTTTAGTCTGGAGGAGACTCAGGGGAGACCTTACCACTGTCTACAACTGCCTGAAAGGAGGTTGTGGTGAGGTGGGTGTTGGTCTATTTGCCCAAGCAACAAGTGACAGGACAAGAGGAAACGGCCTCAAATTGCTCCAGGGGAGATTTAGGTCGGATAAAAGGAAAAACCTCTTCACTGAAAGAGTGGTCAGGCGTTGGAACAGGCTGCTGAGGGAAGTGGTGGAGTCACCGTCCCTGGAGGTGTTCAAAACGTGTGTACTTTGGGACATGGTTTAGTAGACATGGTGGTGTTGGCTTGGTGTTGGACTTGATGATCTTGGAGGTCTTTTCCAACCTTAATGGTTCTATGATTCTGTGACTTTGCATCAGAAATGTTAATGTGAAAATGTTTAAACCTCCTCCATTGCTATAGGCCATAAGCGTTTGCATGCTACAGGAGCAAGGCAGTCTCTCCAGTATGTGGTGGAGGCACATCTGAAATATTGCCACATTAGGCCGCATCTGGAATATTGCGTCCAGTTCTGGGCCCCTCAGCTCAAGAAGGACAGGGAACTGCTAGAGAGAGTCCAGCACAGAGCCACTAAGATGATCAAGGGAGTGGAACATCTCCCTTATGAGGAAAGGCTGAGGGAGCTGGGTCTCTTTAGCTTGGAGAAGAGGAGGCTGAGGGGTGACCTCATCAATGTTTATAAATATGTTAAGGGTGAGTGTCAGGAAGATGGAGCCAGGCTCTTCTCGGCCTCACTAAGCGATAGGACAAGGGGCAACGGGTGCAAATTGGAGCACAGGAGGTTCCGAGTTAATGTAAGGAAAAACTTTTTCACTGTGAGGGTGACAGAGCACTGGCACAGGCTGCCCAGAGAGGTTGTGGAGTCTCCTTCTCTGGAGATATTCAAAACCCGACTGGACGTGTTCCTGAGTGATGTGCTCTAGGTGGCCCTGCCTTGGCAGGGGGGGTTGGACTAGATGATCTTTCGAGGTCCCTTCCAACCCTTGTGATTCTGTGAATGTCTGAAACTTCGGAGGGCACCTGCCACTGCCTCTCAGAAATCATAAACTAAGCAAACAAATGCATTTGCTTCCCAATAGTGTGTTTGTTTCCCTGTGAAGCAGATCACTGTAGCTTTGTGGCCAGATAAACACGCAAGTGAACAGCAAACGTGTTCTGTCATCCCACAGCCTGAACACTGGAAGAAACTAGGTTACCTCTTTAATCTTTTTATGTATCCTGCTAAATTCAGTGTTTCAGATCTGAGAAATGGCAGCTTTGCAGCAGGTGGAGCTGGTGGAAGAACAGGAGTGTTCTTCTGCCTCCTTTCAAACTGTGTCAGCATTTAAGCTCCTCTGGACTATTTGTACTTCTGTACCCCAGCAGAACGCGGAGCTGGTGATTGTTTTAGTGTCAAGACTCAGTGAAGTTTTTGCTCATAGAAATGTACCATTCTTAGACATGCTGCTTTACTGCTCATAGCACTGGAATGTTTGAGTGCCTCTGAGTCATGAAGTGTGATGTAAGAACTGTCACTTTGTCTCGGCATAGTTAGGTGAAGCCATAAGACAATTATCCCTTTGTGCCTATGATCTTCAGTGTGTCACACTGACTTTTTAATGAGATACTGCTGTGTATATAACTATGAGCATTATGTTTTCCTTTAACTGAAGAAGACCTCTTTCTATGAACAAGTTGCTCTTAAGGTGCTGTTTTCCTGAAACGATTTTACTTTTAGCTTCCTTAGCCATTTGCTCATTCATTCATTTGCAATTATATGTTCTGGTTACCATAAGAGTTGAAAAATTGCAGCAAACGAGAAACTTCTTTCTGAATTTGCTTCTCACCTTGGATTTGCATTAAGATTTCAGACTTGCTTTAATTTTAACCATGGAAACTGAATATATTACAGTAATTTTATTAACATCAAAAGACTTCAAATTGTTCACGTGTAGCTCTTAAGATTTATAAAGCAGCCATTTAAGACTTTGAAATTCTTAACAGATGCTCAGCTATGTTCTCAGTATTTGAGCTTAAAGCAGAAAGAATTTAACTCAATTATAGTAATGTAAACCTTTCCCCTTTTGCTTTGCATAATTAAATATGTTCATTTACATAGCTCAGAAGTTTAACATTCCAAACAGGGTAGATAAACAGAAAAAAAAAAAAGGCAGACAAGGATGCATCTTTGCATGCAGAGTAGTAATGCACTTGCTGGTAATCTTGCTGCGCTTATTATTAGTAACTTTAACAAGAAATGCATATGCAAATTCCTGTGAAAATGGGTTGTATTTAATGTGGATTTTTTTTTTGAGTGCATCTCTTGAAATATTCAGTGAAGCATATCTTCTTGATATCTTCTTTTACTCCTCGTTTTAATTTATTTAGTAGAAAAGGTCTGGGGAAAATTAACATTTCCCTTTGGCCAACTTAACGTGGATGCAGATGGTTTGAGTGTGCTGGTGTGATCCTGTATGTCTCTGATTTACAATTGGTGTAGGAAAAACTATGCTAAAGGTGGTTATTACTATCACTTTGAGTAATGCTGTGTATCAGATTCACCAGCCTGCTGTCAGAGTAGTCTCTCTGTGATATAACGTGAAGCATCAGGTATTTTGAGGGCTGCAGAATAGACCCGAGATCTGCAAATAGAACTGGACTTCTTTAAACTACTGCTGTTTGTCATATCTGTATCAGCAAAATGCCTCAGACTGAAATTTATCTTTTGTTTCTGAAGAAATTTAGTGCAACTTCTGTTGGTTGGTTTAATGTTCCGCTTGAATGTTCTTGTAAGTGGGAGGATCGCTGATTTTACTGTCCAACAAAATGAAGAACTTCTGATTCTTACGTTCCTAAGTTCTTAATTTATGTAATACATTACAGATTACATCAAACAACATGCGACCAAATACAAGTGTGTAAAATAAGAGGAAAACGCTACTTATTTTTTTGGGTAGTGCCTTTCTGTTTGCTCACCTGGTGAAGCTTGAGGGTGTGTGGCTTGGTTTGGTTGAATATTGTACACCAAAGCAGTTGGGAGGTTGATTTTTTTTTTTACCCTTGTTCCATACTTCCAATCTTAAATTCAAAGTGCCAACGCGTAGGATACATACAAATGTTCTCTAATTAGAACTAAAAGAGGATGGACTTTTAGGCAAAGATTACATTAAATACTATTTTCAGCATATATATGGATTTTATGGCATATATCAAAATACAAAGTTGTCCCGGCTNTGTTATCGCGGTTGTTTACATCCCGGGATAATTATTGCAGCCCTATTGTCATTTCCCCTCTCCCTTTGTCGGCCCATTAAACGGCCGTTATCTCAACTCGAAGCCATTTGCCCTTTTGTTGCCTCATTCTGCCCCGTGTTTTGCTGCCGGGGCGGTGAGCGAGCGGCTGCGTGGGGCTCGGCTGGGGCTGGGGCCGAACCACGACAACCCAAGCAGAAGGAAGGACACCCGTGTGTATGTATGTGTGCACAGTGGGGTGGGAGAGGGGGGGACCTTAAAGGAAGTCGGTGTATTTATTTTTGACCTTTTATTCACATTTCCTGCAGGGCTCCTTAGCTGATGAGCTTTGAGAAGTTGTTTCAGTGGTATTTATCATTCTGGGGTTTTCTGTCAATTGTCTGGGTTTCTTTCATTTGTAAATAGCTTTTCTAATGCACTACAGAAACATTCATCTTTTTTGCCGTGTTTGATGGGAGTGAAGGTAAGAGAGCAGGATGCAGGTGAAAAGGAATGAGAACTTAGTTTCCAGTGTAGCAAAATTTCATGTCCTAAAGCTTCTTCTGATAGCCATCCTTTTAATGTAATGAGTGGCTGCTTGCTAAATACAAATCCAAATCTCTCTTGCTTAGAGAACAAGTGAAGCTATAGGGATCTTATTAATTTTGATTTTCATATATTCCCAAAAGCTTGTAACAGTATGTGTGCTTTTATTTTCTCTTGCCTCTAACATTGGTCGTAGGGGAGTGCTTCCATGTTCTAAAAGTCTTTGGGATATCTGAGCACGTTAAAGAATTTTGTTGGTAGAAATGCAACTGAAGGTTGAGTGTGGTGGTCTCTTGATTTTTGTTATTGCTCTTTTTGCTTTAGCTCCTAAATATTTTGAAAGTTCTCTGTTCCATTCTTGTCGTTAGACTTTTAGAACAACTCTGAAGGGTCGTGAGAAGTTTGTGTAATGAAGTAGCTGCTAAGTTAAGGAAATTGTAGTGTTATCTAGATTTTTGAGATGTTTTGATGCTTAACAAAAAACAAAAGGGTTTGTTTTGGTTTACACTGGGTTAAGTGTAGTGCATGTATTGGAGAAGTGTCAATATTGTAGTCGGATTAGATAAGCTCTTTTTGTATATGAGGAGTAAACACAGTTCTGTGATGTTTGCTTTCTCAACTGGATGTCTTAGGTGTTGCCCTCCAGCTGGTTTTCTGTGTTATCATATTCTCTCTGGCTCTGTTTCAGTTACAGCTGGATTTTACTATACTGAGGCTTCTGTCTGAGGTGAGATAGGGAATTGTTTCAGTATGCGAAGGTAGGTATTTCTCTAACTCTGTGTATGAGGTAGGATTTGGTTTCCTTTGGTAGTAAGAATCCAGTGCAGAGACCTGTATGTAGAAAATGGGGAAATACTTTTCTTGCTGCCTGGATTTTGTTCACAATTAGCTTATGCTGTGTGGTTTAATTTATCACAGAAGTAGTGTGGTGCTGCTTTGTTAAGCATTTCTCTCTCCCTTTTCCTATTCTTGACCTTGTCAGAGACTCTGAAGTTAATTGTTTGCCCTTTTCTCATTTAAAACTAAACACCCCCCCACTTGACATTCTGAAAATAATAATGGACTATTAGGCCTGAGAGTCCTTGGAGTACAACCATTCATTTGTGTAGAATGTGCACTTTTTCTGAGTTTTGTTTTTGCCCAGAGGTTTAAGGAGTGTCTGTGCACTTTCTGCTTATCAAGTCATTAATGATATGTGGATGATTGGGTCCAAGTTTAAGTATTGGCCTGTAATCTCTGGGGATTAGAATTCCTAGATGTTTTAATACCAGGAACTGCTGTTAGAAATTGCAGAATAGGCAAGGCCTGATTTATGTGCGTTTACTTAATCCTAATGCCTGGAACTTGTTCCAGTAAATTCACACATCTGGGTGAGTGCCCAAGGCTTTCAATGAGTTCTTTTAATTTGGTACTGACCTTTGAGGGTTGGAGACTAGAATCAGGGTATCATCCACATAAAAGATAGGTTTTCTGTGGGACCTATTTTAGTATTTGTTAGTGTCTCTTTGATCATGGCTCTGATTATGTTCAAGAGGGGCAGGGCAGGAAGACACTTCTGCTCTGATCTTGGTTGTGAGAAGTATAATTTCTTTTTGTTTTCTTTTTTTTTTTTTCCTAAATGCAGTTTGAGTAACAGACCCCTCCACAGCAGTTTAATCCAATTGAGAGGCTGTTAGTGTATCGCATTTTCCTAAGGACTCTGATGGGATAATCCCAGGTAACCCCATCATAAGCTCTTTTCAGCATCTGGCAATACCACCGATGAGTGCCGTGATACTGCAGGTGACTTGATTTGTTGCTTGAGGTTGCCTGGTCCAGGCCTGGATGCAATAAAATGAACCTGATGTGTTTTAGTAATTTTGAGCATAAACTTATTCAACTTGAAAAGCGAGTAGTGTGGGGGGGGAAGCTTTGGCATGGAATCTCTCTGTGGTGGGACTTCGATTGCACACTGTCATGAAGTATTACTGCAGTAGAGGAAGACCATGTTAGGAAATAGTTAAACTGGACACACCAGTCCGTGGGACTGTGATCCTTGTGATAATTAATGTCACAATTTATTTGACTCTTGATGGCACACCTATCCTAACCTGGATTTTTTCATGCCTGTGGGAAATAAGCATCCTTTCCGTGAGTGCATTGTAGGGGTGGTGAGAACATTTGCTTTGCTTTCAGGAAAGCCTAGGCTTTCCTGTGTTGCTTTTGTAGTTGGATGTCTTTCCTTTGAGAGGTGCTTCTGAAATGCCAGGCAATTAAGTCCTGGGAAGGACCCTCCCTCACTCCACACCAGTTGTGTCAATTGGAATAGGAATGTCATTTGGGGGGGGCTCTGTCTCTATAGAGTATCTGGGCTGAAAGTTTATGTGTGTCTGAGGTTTTTCTTTCCTGCCTTTGTGGTGGTAAGTTGATTTCTTCATTCTGATCGCTTTGCTCTAAGAGGTAATAGAAAGTCCTTTCATGTGTAATTTCTACGTGGGAGCTGTTTAATCATTATACCAGGATTTTTAGTTTTGGGTTGGGTACTTTGGCAGGGTTGAGATCTCAGTTTGTGCACTCTGTGATCAGGAGATTTGGGTGTTGTGTGTCATTTGGGTTTTTCTCGGTTTTGTTGGTTTTGTGGGTTTTTTTTTGTGTGTGGGTTTTTTTTCCTTTTGTAATCTCACTGTTGGAACTGGAATCCATGAAGATCTCTAGTTTGCTGTGAATGAAATGTACAAAGTCAGTACCTGGGAGGAGCAAGGCATCCATTCTCCCCACCTTTCCCTGTCTTTTGGGAGGGAAAGTTTCAGTGAACATCTGCATTGCCCGGGGGCCTGCATTGCCTACTCCATGATAATCTTGATATGGTTATTTTTATCTACAACTGCTCTGATGGTGTGAATATGACAATGATATTTTGCCTACCTATAAATGGAAGGATTTACAGTATTGGAAAGGAGAGGGAAGAACTTAGGAGCAGGAATGGTGATACTTGGTTGAAATTTTGCCTTTGGCGGGGGGAAAGGAATAATAAATGCATTAGAACTTTTTTTATGGCACATCTGGATGCAACAGTATACACAATGGCAATGTAATCAGTAGTTCAGAAGCTTTATTGTAGGGGGTGTAAGTGGTTTGATTAAAGGCCAATATGCTCAAGGTACTCACTGAGCTTTTGTGGGTGCTTCAGGAAGGGTGCAAGAACAGAATGAGTTTGTATTTGTGCTTTCACAGTTTCCAGTGATTTATGGCTTGTGAGGCTTGGACTTGTCTCAGTGAAAGTGTCTTTGTAGTTAATAATCATCTGAAGGTTTTTATTCCCATCACTTTTTGAACCAGTTGGGTCTGGTAGTAAGCACCAAACCCAGTGGCACCGAATTCCACGATGGACCTCACATTGAGAAATCTGCTCTGGCTTGGTCTGAACCTGCTATGAGCTGCGTTCCTCCAATGGCCTTCTGCTGTTGTAACAGGAAGGGTAATTGCTTCCTTCCAATTGCAACTAGATGCTTCAAGTGCATTTGGAAAGAGGTAGTGGTGCTCTCCTAAAACTGTGCAAAAGACAACGAAAATGCCTTGTTTCTTCTCTGTTAGCTGAGCAAGATGTATGGGTACAGCACAGTAAGATGGAGGCTGCTGTTGCCGCATCTGGGTACAGACTTGACAGACGAGGAAGGGTTCAGGGATTAACGGGACTGTGGTGAGGCGGCTGGGAAGAGAGGTGCTCTGAGCAGGGAGCATCCTCTTGCGTAATACAGGTATTGAAAGTATTTTTATCATTGACTTTCAGTGTATGATTTGCAAATTGCACACAGATGATATCTGGTAGTTGCAGATGTATTTTCTAGGATTCATGACCAAATTAAAGAAAAAAAAAGTAGACCAAGTTTGTATGGTCTGCTCTGTTCAAAAGAAAAACTAAAAATTGCATCTCTGGTTTGGTTAAATGTGAACTTCAATCACTAGAGCTACTTCAGAGTTATATGGAGAACAGCCAGACGGTGTGCTCCAATCTGGTATTACCAATTTAATTATCTCTGTTCTAGGCAGGATTTTGATTAACGGTATTTGCATTGTGTTTCTTAACATCTTAAACTTTTTGAAGAAGGGGTGCGACAGTCACTTAGGAGCAAAAAGGTGAGAGGAAGATCAGAGTTCTTCTAAACAGGTCCCAAAAGAATGGGTTGGCTGAGGAAGCTGTTGATTCTGGGATACGCAAGAAGAATTAAACAAACAAACAAATCAAGTCAAAGAGCCCATCATGATTATGTAGGGAAAAACTGAGCCCTTTGAGCAGAATAAGCATGAATTTGTTAAATTGGTGTTGCTAAAAATATTTTTCCTCTGTAGAGATGGTATAGCTGATGGTAATGTGTACAAAAGGTCTTAGAAGTTCACTGAACCTGAGTTTCGGGCACTGTGAATTTAAATAAGTAATGACTGACCTTCAGTAGCCATGTCTAGTGGGTTAGTGCACCTGTGTCAAAATTAGAAAGCACCTATTAAAAAGGATTTAGAATCAGATGGATCTGCATTAACCATATTAAATTATTGAACAGCATCAGCAGTGCATGTGTCATCACCGGCTGATGTTTTCCTCAAGAAGAAGCGACAGAAGTCTGTCTGCGCTGTTAGAAACTGATGTCAGTCACCAGGTGCCTGTAGGTGTGGAAAGAGAAAAGTAAGGCAAAGCAAAAATCCAATTCTTAGGTGTTCCCACTGCATGATAAAAATGACACTTTGCCTGGCTATAAATGGAATCTTTGGTTTCCAAGATGCTTATGTGGGGATCCTAAAATTGTTTTGTTAGATGTGCGTATCAATTTAGGAAAATAGGCATCACCTCTCCAAATCATAAAACAGCAGGAGAGAAAAAACGTACTTGATTCAGCTGTTTTGCCCAAGGTGGCCTTGCAGAATAGCTGCAGCAGACTGGGAAGGGAAGAAGAGAGACTTGGTGAACCTCTGTTGTGTAGTACCAGTGATGCTGATCTCCTGTAGGAGATGCAGGGGTCTGTTTATTGCACAGGACACCTCAGAAATAAATATTGGTTATCTGGTTAGAAGTACTGGAAGCTGTCTGTCAGTGATGATGGTTTAATATTTTGTTTCTGGCTTGAGAAGACTGACACAGGCAACTGCTGACTTTGGTACGAACTCAGAATTAGTTATGTTTTGCAGTGTTAATAGAGTAGCGTGCCTGGTATTTATTTTCTGTCAAGCAGGTTTTTGAATGGCAAGCCCTTTGTCCTCTGTAGGCCACCCTTTAGTTCGGGTGAGTGAGGTTGCGATGCCCCCACAGGCATCACCCTCTGGCACCCGCTTTGCAAATTCCCCCAAATGTGCTGTTTATTTGGTGTGGATCGCAAACTGGGCTAATTTGTAAAGAAATGTGTTGAGTACCACAAGTATTAGTTTCTACATTTTCTATTGTATTCTGTTCTGTAGCCAGTAGCCTCAAATAAAAAGGGGCAGAACTTGGCAAGGGGAGCAAAACCCCTCTGGCTTGTGTTACACTGGGGCCTGGGTTACTAGAAAAATGCCTCCATGTTAAGCTGATGGTTTTTGGAAGAACAGCTTACCTATGCTTGTTGTGCTGGTTTTTCCCTTTTCCCCTCTTTTCCCCCCATCTTTGATGTCAAAATGGAAGAGCAAGTCACAAGCAGGTGGCCCCTCTGCCCTAGCGTGTTATGCCCACAAGCATTGAGCCCCTTCGGCTCCGGGGGTAAAAAGCGTACTCTGTGGTGGAAGTCGGGCTGAGAGAAGTGGCAGCGTTCAGAATTCTCGTTAGGGAAAGTGATGGATGGCTTTGCTGCAAGCTGCCCTTTCCCCTCCAGAGTGAGCCTGGGAGGGAGAGGGCTTCTGAGAAGTTGTCAGCGCTTGATAGCTGTACAGAAACCTCTGCATGCCGGATCACTGGAGCAGCGCTGAAAGGAGAAAATGAGAATAATCTAGAGCTCTGCCTGTTCGAACAGTACCTGCTAAACTCGCTGAAACGCACGTAGTGCCAAACATGTCTGGTGAATCGGGTCTTGTCTGTGGTATCAGATGGGAGTTGAATATTGCATAAATATCAGATTTATTAAGAGCTCTTTTCTTGTTCAGAGAATATTAAAGAATGATTCCTCTTGTGTTGAATAAAGGATAACCTGTTGATAACAGTCTTTGAATCCAAAGATATCAGGACTGCATTTTGAAAGGTGTTTCCAAGAAACAGTTCAGTTTAGAAAAAAATATCATTCTCTCATTTCTCTTCAGTGAAGAAATGCGGAGATATTAGTTGAGCATTTTTTAAAAAGATATTTCTTGAGAGTCGTAGGTCATTTCTCTATCCAGTTCAAAGTACCTGGTGGAGATTTATGTAGGTCTTTTAAAAGCACATAAATTTTTATTTTTTTTTTAAAGGGGTCCAAATCAGAAGTTTATTTTTGATAGTTCTGTTACACTCTCTGTATTCTGGTCCAGTGTTTTAACACATGCATCGCTGTGCTATCCTAGTGAGTGATCATACTTTCATCACTAGCTCTGCCTTTTTGTATTCAGACAATGCTTTATTTCTCATCTTTGCAGTTAATGCTTAAATAATCTGGTGGGGTTTTTCTACTTGTCATTTCTTTCCCATGTCTGAGAAGAACAATATACTTTGCGAACAATTCCATTTAAATTGAAATGAAGTCTGTCCTCTGTTTGCAGCACTAGTCTATATCTAGGTGGAGCCTTTACGTATTGACATGTCTGAGATAAGAAATTATGATGTGGTGTTACTAAGTTTACATCTCTACAGCTAGATCTGGCATTTAAAGTGAAGATCTCTTCTCTGCTGTGTATGAAGAATAAAATACATCCTAAAATACAACTCTTGAAGAAAAAAAAAGTATTTCTGTAAAATTTAGAGGTGTATTAATTGAGTTAAAATTACTGTAATTGTAAATAGCGGTCATTTAAGCTATTTAGAAGATGAGTCAGAGCTCTGGTTCCGAGTATTGTCTAATGAAATTACCTAGATAAAACAGAGAAACTTTTCCCTAAATTTAGTGGTCTTGATAATGTATTGTTGCATGATGGGGGGAAAAATCCTCAGTAGAAGGTGAAGAAATGTGTGTTAGCTCAGAGTTTGAAGGAGGAGTTAGTACTTTTCTTAAAAATAGCTGTCCTTTCATGTGGTTTCCACATGTCACAGTAATCCTGCTGTCACCTACTGCTCTGCAATAAAAGGAAGAGGAGGTGCATTTTTTTAAAAATAAAATAAAATAAAATCACTGTGTGATGATTTCAGTCTTGGTACAACTGGAAGATCTCCTAACGGCTTTTTAACCAGGTTCAGTTTTTAATTCTGTACTGGAGGAGAGGAGGTACTGGGCCATAGCAGGCTGTGCTGTGCAAATGGGGCCATCCTCCTGGAGACCATGGGAACCTGTGGAGCTGCTGCTATGCCCGAGGTTGGCCTGTGCCAGCTCTGCTCCTCCGCTCCGTGGTGGGAGCGGGGCTAGGATCCGTTGTCAGCACTTCATATGCCATCTAATCTGTCCCTGAAGGCCTTAGTGCTGCTCTGCTCACATTTTGAGTCCCGTTGCTGTGCCGTGCTCTACTGCACGGTGCGTTACAAGCTTAGCAAGAGGCTGCTCGGGGCGAGGCTGAAGATGAGCAGTTGGCTGGAGAAGAACAGACTCCAGTTCCACGTCGTATGTTCCCCACTGAAACATGAGCTGTAAGACCTAGCAAACACGCGCTTCTCATTCTTTCAATTTGGTGGTTTTCCTTTGTGCAGACCTTGAAGTGAAAATGCTTCAGAGCAGCACCGGAAGCCTTTCCTTGTGCCTTTCCAGGTTGTTGTCCACGGGCCTTTGGTGTTGTAGGTTTTTTTTGTGATGGAGTAAGCTGGTTTTAGGCCTACAGACAAATAAGGGTCCATACACAATATACAGTGTCTGTAGTGGAAATGGTCCCAATGGAGGATTTCGGTGTTAGGAGCAAAGTCAAGTGATTAGGTATGGGTGGGATGGTGTTACCTATTCTGGGTTCACCTTCTGTACTATGTAAATGCAGCTACTCTGAGGCTTTGTTACTTCCATCAGTTTTGTGCTTGGCTAGTTTTTGTTTGCCAGTATGAAAACAGTGAAATGACAGCTTTGTTTCAATTGCTGTCACTTTAGGAAAATATTTCTGCATTTAAAAAAAAAAAAAGCTAAATTGGCATGGGGTAAGGAGGAGTGTTAAATAGAAAAATGGGATAAGGAATTGTTGGTATTTTGGTTCTGAGGTTTGGGTGTGTTTTGTATAAAATGGTTGGGTAGGCTTCAATTCTCCTGTTTCTTTTCAATATCCAAATGCACTGATAAAGTCACATCGGTTGATGGTATGAACAGGGAGATGAAAGCTGTAAAATCTATACTTATGCTTTTCTTTAGAGATAAAAATGAAATCCATTATTTACAAAGGCCCCTTTCTGAAAGACTGAGTTGATGAAAATATTTTGATTTAAAAAAAAAATAGTTCAAGATTTTTTTTTTAAATAGCATTGAGTTTTTAAAACTGATTGGAGAGTGTAGCATGAGCTTATTTAGGCTTGAGGAAATTACAGTCAGTAAAAAAAATAATCATAAATGTACTGTTGAACTTAAGGAGAAAATCAACTCGCTGAGTGGTGGGAGGCTGCTGGATTTATGCGTGAGGTGTGAGCATTTGACAACGGCAGTCTGCTCATGCAGAGGGAATATTTCCTTTCCATTTACTTCAGTATAATAGCTATTGCATTCAAAATTAAGAGCAAATTGGAAGAGAAGACAGGAGAGCTTGTTTTTCATCTTTTGGTGTAAAACAGCAGCGGGTGTAGTAGGTGAAGATCTTCTAATTCTAAACACTGCAGGGCATGGTCACCAACAGAGTCGATCACATTCACTAAATATAAATAGAATTTCTGGCAAAGCGCTGGAGTTACTGTGGGGATAATAATTAATTTCAAATGAAAATGTCTTGAAGATAACTAATATGAAAATTTTTTTCTCAAGGAAAATAAGCATAAATACAAAGCAAGCTTGATTTATTTTTTTTTTTTAGACTGATGCAAGTGGTGATTAAAACTGTTGGTTTTAAGTCCCTTGATTTAAATAACCTTAATGTGATCAAGATAAGAGTCTGTGAAGGGCATTTCCTTTTTATTTATTTTCTTAAGTATTGGAAAAAATGGCATAAGGTTATAGATGAGCACTATTTCTGTCATTGTCTTTAGCTGCCTTTTATCCTCTCCTCATTGAAGTTAGAGACCCATTTCAATGGGTCCACAGGTGAACAAGACGTCTGCCTTAAAGTCTGTATTTTGTAATTGCTTGTGGAAGCTTGTCAACTTAGTGGCATTAGTAACAGGGTAGGAGTCAAGGATCTGTACAAATAATTGAAGGATATGAGCATAACCTTTTCTTTGCTTAGAAGAAATTTTTCTCTTGGGCAGCACAGTGATGAATCTGGTGTCTAAATTTTCATCTGAGGAATGAATGCTTTCTCTGTGTGTGGGCTTTTTTCCTGCACTTCCACTTAGTCAATAAAGAACTTTATTTTTGTTTAGCAGCATTTTATCTATTATTTTAAATTAGTGGGGTGTTTTCTTTTGAGTGGCTGTCTAATTTTCTGTACTTCAAGAACAGAAACAATAAATGGAAGGCGACTGTTCATAAGAGAACTTTTTAAAAAAGAGGCTTACAAACTGGATTCTCCCAACAAATCCCCCAGATGGTCTCTTTTTCTGTCTTCTACTTTGCTCTCTTTTTCCTTCCTTTCACAACGCAAAAGGTCAAACAAAATCAAACTTTCCCCCATTCCAGATGAGAAAAGAAAACCTATACGCCTTAATGTCAGAATCCATTGCCTTGCTTCGTGCTGGTAGACCTGTCCATGCAGTGGGGATAAGTATCACAACCCTAATTCTAGCAGAGTATTTATAAATGTGTGCTTATATCAATTCCTGCTAAGGCCAGTACTGAGGTCTAGCTTTTGTTCTGAAGACAAAGCACTCTTCCTGAATTGGCGTATGGGATGCGAAGTGTCCAGCATTAGCCATAGCTGGTAGGTGAATGTGTACGCTGTCCAGAGACTGTATTTCTGATGCTCTACTGATGGAAAATGTCACTCGAACAGTTTGATGTATTTTTGGGTATTCTGTACACCCTAAAGAAGGGAGCAAAGTAGTCATTCAAAAGAAAAAGTACTGAAAATAATTTTATTTTAATAGAGATAGCAGTTAAGTTTGAAGGCTAGTAAACCTAACCTTGTTGGTAATTAGACATATTCTTACGTGTGAGTCTAGATACTGCTAAAATGTTTCAGTGCTGTTGAAATGATAAAAATATTTGTTGCTGGCAAGTTACACTGAAAACATCAAGTTGCCTTTTAGGTGTCAGATTGTTCCTCAGCAAATTTTTTCTTATCACAAAGAAAAAGTGACAACCAGAGTAGGTTTAACGAAGCGCGTGATAATCTACCGAGCAATCCTGCTTCTTGTCTCTCTGTTATACAGGTATGGCCCGCGATGAATACAGATTCAAAACGCAGTGCAGTGTCATGCCCAGGACCTGTGCTTTCTGTGTAGAAGGGGTTTTCCCTCTGCATTAGCAAGGAAGATGACTACACTTCGTAGTTCCTGGTTGTTGCTTTGGGCTCTTGGCAGAGTATCAGGGTAGCTTTTGGTTGGGTGATGTCTGGATGTGTCTGTTTTGCAAGAAAATATTTTGGCACCATATTATGTGTGGTTCAGTCCAGCAGAAGAGCCTTCTGCCTTTGTAGCCTTCAAATGGAAATGCTGTAGGAGTATTTATTTTAATCAGATCTTAAATATGCGTCGTGGCATGGCTAAAAATACCTGCCTGCTTCAGTAGAGTGAAGAAAAGCGCTGTAAATATAAATGTAGGTGGTGTGAGTGGCTGAGAACTGGGTAACATTTGCTGTGGGTTCTTCCTCAAAAAACAGCCCCTAGAAACCTAAGTCGCATGTGAACAACAGACCACAGAACTTTTCATTAACATGTTTATAAACAGCTGGATTTGGAATGTAAAAAGATAATGAACCAACACTGTGTTTTATTCGTTATCTCGGATAAGGTCAGGACGCTAACTGCACCGTTCAGATCTGACTCGCTCTGTTTGGCTGTGCTGAATATGATGAAACTACAAAGGCAGTTTTAAAACATGTGGCTACAAATAACTTGTCAGTGTTTGGTGATGCAGAGTCCACATAAATCTCTACATCTGGAACGTGTGAACCCACGAGTATCTCTTGTTAATTACACTGTTTGACATTTGCAAAGCTAAATAAGAATGATGGTTAGTTATGAATCATATCTTGCCATGCTGAAATGCCAAGCTCCATTTTAGTGTGATAGAGATTAAGGCCAGCAGAGCAGTAGTTATTCTCAGCATCAGAATTTTTGCTGCTGTCAAACTGCTGATGCAGCATTTGCTTAATACAAATGAACCTTTGCACCTTTATAAAGTGCTTTAAATCTAGGAAAATTTATGCCTTATCAAAAGGTTAATCCTGACAAATTATGGTAAATTATCTCCTGTCTATGCAGTACAGGTGCAGTGAAACTAATTCTCTACCATAAAGTCCAGTGCCTATTTAGGGAGATTGGAGAGCATCGTTATCGGTGCTAGTGGCACTGGGGTGGTTGGCAGGAACAGCTGGGGGCTGATCTCACGGCGCTCTTGCTGGGTCAAGTCTTTGAGTAGCAGATATGCATGGGGTAACAAGCTTCACTTTTGCTGCTCAGCATTGTGGGTGGACTGCACACCAGCCTTGTTCCAGCAAAGTATGGAAATGCGTGCCTAAATAACATCAAACTTCAGTGGCCTGTGAATCAGGACCTCAGGTTGTGCGTGTTTGGCAGCAGGGCTTGTTTGGTTTTTTTTTTTGGTAGGATAGCAGCCGCTTTCTGTCTGGGGTGCTGCGTTCTTAGTCCCACTGTTAATGGAGTGTGTGTGTGTGTGTAAACCCTCTCTGAAGCAGTGAGTGCTTTGACTATCACAAAAAAAATAGTGAAAAAAAATAATCCAGTTTCAGGCATTGGAGCACTGTGTGCTTAACCAACTTCGTAGCTCAAATTTAAGCTCCAATACCTGTCACTTCATATTTCTCAGTCAAAACAGAAATAAAAGAAAGAAGTCTAGACTGTGATTAAAAATGTAGTTTTTAGTTAAAGTTAGGCAAAGGGACAGGCTTGTACCTGTATAACTACTGCATCTGCATTACCGTTTTGTAATTTCTGTTACAATATATAAAATATATGTCCGAGTGTGTGATGGGGTACCTCACACTGAGGTAAACTTCTGAAGGTTGTTTTTATGGTAGCTCCCACGTAGCTAAAGGAGCACGTAAGCCTTCTGAGCAGGACGCTGTGCTTCCTCCCTGTCGTGTAAGCAGCTGCTGGCAATGAAATGGGTTAACAAGTGAAGTATCTTCCACCTGCGCACTGCCGTGCATCTGGTGTTCGTGAGTGTTAAATAACCCTTAAACAAGGGTACCCACTCAAGAGCTTTGCAACACAGCAGTTTTTTGTTGCTGTTTGTTAATAACAGCTTTTGCCAGTGTGAGACCCGCTTGTTGTGTAGCTCAGACATGCAGGTATTCACTGCCTGAGAGCTACCTTTCTCTTTTTTTTCCCTCCCCCCCCCTTTGAGGCAAGAAGGGTGCATGTAAGAGGCAAGTGTGATATATTTTAACATCTTGCAGTTAGTTGATAGTACCCAGAGCGTGCCCAGCACAGGTCTGCAATACCGGACCATGTAAACTGAGCTGTGGCCTCAGTTTTCCTCTAAAATAGGCCCTTTTGAAATGAATGCTGGGTTCACTGCTCCCTTTCACTACGGAAACAGTCAGACCCCCACTTCCAACCTTCCCCGAGAGGCTTGATTTTTTTGGGGGATGGTGGTTTTGCTGAGACGGTGTCAGCCTGCAGAAGGCAGAGTGGAAGGGAGCCCCTGCGATGGCATAGGCCTGTGCTCGCCGGGCCAAGGCTCTCGTGATTCCTCCCCTTCTTAGTCCAGCAACTGTTTTTATATATTTTTGCTGAACAACTGCTTCAGCTTTTTGCTCCCTGCTGGTCTGGCTGGTGATGTCTCCCTTCTCTTTTGCAGTACCTCCCCCCCCTCCTCCTGATTGAAGTCCTCTCTTTAACCTCCTATTGTATCTACCCAATTCCATAAATTCTTCTTCTGAATTCCTATTCCTTCCCCACAAAAAGCCCCTTATTCTCCGAGGGGAGTGTGTTTTTGCCTGGCCTCTGAACAGCTGTTCCATTCAAAACCTCTCCCCCGGAGTAAGAGGCATCCCACAATCCATCGCTTTTTTCTTTGCCATGGTAAAAGCTAAAAGAATGTTTAACAAAGACCTACAATTTGTGAGGGGGGTGGGAGATGTGTGTGTGTAACTTAATAGTTTCAGAAAACTGCTGAACAGTGTGACTGCTGAATAATATAACCCTTTAAAGAACCGTTTTGAAAGCTTTATCCTTTTTGTAACCAGCTGATAAGGCAACAAACTTCCAGAATTTGATACAAACATCTTATTTGGACTTCAGTTGTGAAACGTGTATCTTTAATTATTTAATATTGCAAAGAATCCTTTTTTTTTTTTTTTTGCCAGGGCAAGGTAGCATGAAATTAAAGCACACATTACAAGTTGGTAGGTGATTAATGGATTGTATTGTGTTTTGAAGTCAGTAATGTTATGCAAATACAAATTGAGGACAATACAGTTGTAAAAAGTCGAGTGTGTTTTAGTTGCATTTATTCCTTACAGCCATTGCTTTTTCTACTAGGGGTTTGTGCATGTTTGATAAGCACTGGTTTGATCAGGGGAAGTATTTGTGGTATGAATTTAGATCATAATCTGAACCAGTTTGTTAGAGAAACAGTGTGCTGAAATTGGTGTTTTAAAGGAATGTAATCAAATTAAAATTATGGTTTTGTCTCTGTTTACACAACGGAACGCTTTAACCTCCTCTTACTTGCAGTGTATCTGTTATCCCAAAACAAGATGAGGAATAAAATAATGTTTTTGCCAGTTTCACGGGCGCCTTTGATAGCCCTTCCTACGGGCTGGGTCCTGCTGTGTTCTCACAGTGGTCACTTGCTTCGTTTTTTGCCTGAGAGGCCTCTCTGCAGTGGCTGGGAGCCTAGTGACAAAAGCTCCTGGTTTTGAACGTATTTAATTTCAAGTGCAAACTTACCTTGGTGCTGCTTTCTGGGTCAAATCGGGGAGGGGGAGGGAGGTGTGTGTGTGTGGAATGAGACTGCTGTTTTGAAATGTTAGTGCTTCTCACAGTGGCCATGTTGCCATCCCTGTGTCGTGGCACATGCCTGTACAAACACACTCTCATTGACGCACACGTCTTGGAGTGCTGCGACTGCTCAGCCCTCGCTGAGCCCCTCGCTCCCAATGTATAGCATCTGAAGAGCCTGTTCCCCCCCTTACAAGCCATCTCGTACCCTTGCACATGTACCCAGCGTACCTGGGCCTTGTACAGATGCCTGGCCTAAGCCCTACGGCCTTACGGTATAAAATATGATAGATGCATCTCCGAAGGGGCCATTGCGCTGCTTTCTGAGGGCCCAGTCGATGGACAAAGGATCCCCCCAGCCAGGCTGGGGCTGGGCTGACCACAGCGGCCACGTTGAGAGTGCGGCCATATGCATATGAAAGGGCCTTTGAATATGCATTTGCAGTAACCGTTGCTCTATTGTCACCGATTTCTGTAATGAAGGGTCCCTAGGTATTCATTAATGTGCGTTGTTTCATAAACATTTCTTGTGCAGAGTTCTTAGCCGCTGCTATTTCCGTGGAATAAGCAATATACCGAATTGTCTTTTTTTTAATGTATAGAAAAGCCTGAAGTCAGAGTGGACAGGATCATGCAAAATGTTTGTTGTGAGGTTATGCATGCTTAAAACTGTCCTCTGGTGTCGTGGCAGTTGTTATTTTTTCCACTGGCGATGAAGGAAGCATTTCAATGAAAGCCAAACTTTCCTGGTCACAAGCCCTGGTTGTTTTGCTGATCTCTGGTGTATTTGCAGGTACGTGGCTCACATCATACAATTTCTTGGAGTAAGCTTGTTCAGCAATTTTGCAAATCCAGTCCAAGGTATCTTGTTGTTTTTTTTTTTTTTGCAAGGTAGTACGAAAAACCACGTTTTAATTCTTCCTAAGGTTTTAAGCATGTGGGAGCTCCATTCCGCAGTGGTTACCTGGAGGCTTGCATTGTGTCGATTGTAGCTTGAGGAGCCACACCAGCAGTCTCTGTCTAGAGACTAAGAAGGAGCTTTGTGAAAGATGACATTTGACTACCAGATGCATTCAAACCCAGGGCTGCCAAGCATTACCCCATCTGCTTTGAGTAGAGCAGCAGGGGGTTTTTAATGCCCGTGTACTCATTATATAGAGGGAGTGGCTACATGTTAAATATGGGTCCTCATTAGTTTTGTGTAGTCCACTAGAGTTCTCTAGTGCAAATAGGAAGAAATAAAACTCATAATAATCTCTCCTGTTCCTTTAGCTTGCATCTGTACCGCAGGATCCTCACCAGCATTTTCTGTTGACTTCTTTTTCTTTCAGGCTGTAATAGGAAGCCTTCAGGAACTACGTGAATGTTACTGTACCTGTGTAACAAGGACCTGGATGTCAGGCAGGGAACTGGAGGCAGTAGGCACCTCGGTGAAATTATAGTCTTGCTGTGCTTCTTGAGAGCACATGGCCAGCTGGTGGGCTGCTGCTGGAGTAGCAGGGGATGTGAAAAGTAAGACCTTGCTTTCTATGGCAAGCGTCTCTTCTCCTGGGCTTGCAGTCTCTGCGGGGCAGCTGTCTCCTTCCCAGCCAGTGCCAAGTTTCCTTGGTTTGAAGGAGTAGCCAACAATAAGTTCATAGTACTCTTAGAGGGCTTTGGAAAAGTGTGTGAACAGCCCCAAAGACTTGGTAGCAGCCTCGGACATGCAAATGCAATTCTCACCACCTCATTTTCTCATCAGTTCCAAAGTCTTTCAGGTCCCAGCATGTAGACACCAGTCGTGCTGTAGTGTGGCATTCACATACTTCTGGTGTTAGTTGCTTCAAGAGTTGACGGAATGAAAGAAACAGCGCAGAGGATGATGTAAGAAGAGATGTGACTGTGAATTGTCAACATATTACAAATAGTAGTAAGAGTTTGAAACGTAGCTGGAGACACTTTTCTATCTTTTCTTGTCTTTAAAAGTTGTGGTTTTGATTCAGAACTTCAGGATGTATTATCTCTCAAATATAGACTTTAAAGTCCTAAATAATTTGTGTGATAGCTGAAGATCTTGTAGCCATTTATCACAGAATTTTTTTTTTCCTCTCATTGCTCAGTGTCTGTGGAGGTTGCTGTCACTGAGACCGCAAAATTATTTCTGCAGTGAAAGAGCTGGAGCTTGAAGCCTTTGGGTAGGATGCCAGAGTCAGGTTGTGAATTCCTGTTTAATCTTCATTGCTGACCTCTAACAGCAGCTGAGGAGGAGGAGGGGCTGTGCTGGCTCCCAGAGCTGGCAGGACCAAGACCCATTCCGTGCTTCCCTATAAGATGCTGACCCATTGTGTGCATCTCCTGGCTTGGGTGTACGATGGTAGAGATTGCAAAACTCAGATGCTGAAAAATTCTTGACTTCTTTTCACCTCCCACCTTGAGTAGTACCTGGACAAGAAAGACTGCTTTTCAGTAGCATGCCTATTGGCACGTGCTCATTTATGAGTGTACATTGGCAGGGCAAAAACTGGATTGCCAGACTTTTTTTTTTTTTGTACCTCAATTTAAAGTTGCTTTTATGAGCTGTTATATTAAAAATGCCATTGACAGTAATTATTTCCTGTAAGGTGAATCAATAAAAAATCCGGGCAATTATTATCCATCCTAGGACTTAATGTTATGGTTCCTTCATTGCTGGTTTAAATTAATATGCTGAGGGTGAACTGTGGTGAGGGTGTCAAGGACGTGCATTCTCTTCTGCCATCTCTGCTACACAGATGGCAGTCCTTGGGCAGAAGAGGGATGGGAGAGGACAGTGTCCTACCCCCTGGCAGAAAACTGCTGCAGCTTCCTTGTCAAAGTCCTCATTTACTGCTATAAACCTCTTCCTCTCCTCTCGTTTATCGGGAGAGACAAGCTTTCAGGCTTTGTCTGCTGAATGATCCAACTGATTTTTTTAGTAGGACAACTTATGTGAGTACTGCTGCTTGTCTGCAGATATCACAAAATATGTGATGAAAGTAAGAGAGGAAAAAACCCAGGGAAATGGCATGTGCTGAAGTCTGTTTACACACAAGCAGTGTGCAAAGGTATTAAAGAAAATTGCACCAAAACAATTTTTAAAGGGCTAAGTGGATGATGTAGGCTGTGATCTCTATCAGCCTTTATCAGGGGCTAACCTAAAAATTAGGCATAGTATAAGCTTACCCTAAGGTGAGCCTTTTGATTGCTGTGTATATTGTGGAATGGGTATTTACATTTCATCATTCCCTTGTTATTCCTTTGTTTACATTTACATTCCCGTGTTTTGTGAATATAGGTCACAACCATAGACTATTTTGCACTGCTTTTTTTTTTCCCAAGGTCCGTCATGAATTTTTCATGATTAAATGTTTCTCTGTGTAGTGACTGTTATTGGTAATAAGTAAAAAAGATACTTCAATGCCTTTTCTGGGGTGAGAAGTTATCCCTCTATATTGGGAGGAAAACAGAGCCTTAGATGAATTCTTATAAGATCTTTGTCATGTCTGTCTTTAAATCTATGATGCTGGTTGGCTAGAGTGCAAGTCAGTCCATTAAAGAAATGTCAAGTGTAATTTTGGAAGAGATATGTTTTAAAACAATACATGCATAAAAAATAGCATAAGGAATTTGCCTCTGGGCTGCTGTGAGGGTGACACATTAATTGTCACAGATGAAGAGGTAGACCCCCTCGGAGCTCATGATTTCACCGTTCATGATTTATTAGTCTTGCCACTCATTAGAGGAGGACATGTGCTACTCTCATAGCGTTTAAAATGTGGTCTGTCTTACCTAAATATTTTAGCAACAAACTTTTGACTTTCTAAGATCTACTGGTGCCTTCATATTACCTCTCTCAAAATGTGCTTTCATTTTTTGAATTGAGCAGCAAGTACAGCTTGGTTTTTGGTGTTCTCTTTTTTTTTTTTTAAAGAACCGTTGCTTTGTGATAAATATTGATTTTTTTTTTTTTTTTTCCTCTTTGTCAGGATGTACTGAAATGCAGACAGTTAAACCAGTGGTTCTTGTATAGTACATAATAAATCGTATCTTGTCTATTTTCTCCATTATACTTCCTGTTCAGTTTATTCAATTCAGCTCTGTAGTGAGATCAGCTAGATGCTGCTATTGCAGCAGAAGCAAGACCGCGATGCTGTGGCAAGTACTCCCCCCTCCTCCCCCCTGTGTTTATTGCAGCTCAGTTGCTTTCCCTGCCAGTATTCATCTTGGTCTGCACGCTTTCTTGTGTGCAGGCATGCTTTGCTTTTTATCTGAGAAATTCCACTCTTGTCCCGATGGTGATGATGACCCTCACTTGTCAGTTAACTACAGGAAGAACAAGGAATGTTGTACAAGGAACAGAAATTAAGTCTTTCACGTGGCCCTTCTTTCCAAGCCTAGAAAATGACTGTCTGGAGATATTCCCTGCCTCCTGTAGGCATTTCTATCCAAACTCTACCATTATAGCAGAAAGCATTGAATTTTAAATCTATAGGCACTAACGAAACACAGTGGAAGAACACAAGCATAAGAAGCTGTTACCCAGACATGGCTTTGGTCATTGTGCTGCCTCCAAAATGAAACTTGCTGAATTTTCCTTGCTCTAGTAAGATGTTCTTGTTTGGTGATGTGCTGAATAGGCATGTCATGTGACTTTTTTTTTTTTTCTCATAAGATCAGCTGTGGTAGAAATGCTTTTATTAACTTTTTAACAAAAAGTCTTTTTACTATGTACTGAAGGACATGGTTTAGTGGGTAATAGGTGATGGGGGACGGTTGGACTAGATGATCCTTGAGGTCTCTTCCAACCTTTATGATTCTATGTCAGACTTGGAGTCCATCAAGATTGTGATAGTTTTTCAGAAATTACCGATCACTGAAAGATGTCATACTAACCTTGTTCCTTCTGAAGGCATTGAAGTGCATCTGAAATATCCTTCTATATAATATATTGATTTTTATATATACTGAGTGACAATGCTGTTCATCAGCTTCAGAAGCAGAGTCTAAATTGTAAGATTTGTATTTTTTTATATATATTAAAAAATCATACCATGGATTCTAAATGTCATCACCTGGTTTATCTGATGGTCTTGCGCCACTACAAAAGTGTGAGCGTCTATGGGCTTAATGGTTGTGCGTGTGGGAAATACCTCAAGAACATGTTAGCCAGTTGATTTGTGGACAGCAGTGCCAAAGATGATGTTGAGGGCTCTGCCTGTGCCATTGGTCCTCTGCCCTGGGCCTGGGAACAGTTTGTGAGCATCTGCAGAGGAGGGGGAAGGCCTGACTGGGAATGTGCCAGAGCCAGAGTGAAGAGATCTGAGCTGGTCTTTTGCTGTTGTAATAGCAAGAATGGGGAGGACATAGGGGAGCAGCATGTCTTTCAGAGCTTTGCCTGTCTTTGGGGATGATGTTCCTGGAGAGTGCTTCCTGGAAGTGCTGCCTCCTTTTTATGCCTGAAGGTGTATTTGTGTATGTTTTCTGGAAAGTTACTGTTCTTGCCTTTAAAGAGGGCGTGCAGTCTGTGGTGTGACCACAACGGGTGGAAAAGCAGATCTATGCCAGAAGAAACTTGCCAGCGCTTGTCTCCTGACGAGTACTCTGTATGTCTACATCCATCAGACCCCTGGAAGGGAGAGAGGGGAAGGCACTGCAGGCTGAATATTCATCTTGAGGCTCGAGCTTGCCCCAGCAAACTCTGCCTTTTGCCTGTTTGTTAGTGGATTACTCCTTTTCTTCAGTAGCCTTCATGTTGTGTGGGTGTTTGCAGGGGGGTGCATCTATGTTTAATGCCTTGTCTATGTAAACTTCTCACCTCTTTGCCAGAGTCTAAAAAAGAATGGTGCAACTTGTAAGCAGTAATACCTTAAAACAGTCAATATAAAAGCCACCAGGATTAGACTTTTAAGATTTCATGTTTTTGAAACAGTATCTAGAGATTCAAACTTGCCTTGTCTTAGGAATTGCCTGCAAAATGGCATTGTCTCTGTGTTATTTCTAGGAGATACTTATTTTTATTTTACATATTAGTGTTCTGAAACAGGAAGCCCGTAGCAATGGTTTTGTGCCTGGACACCTGGAGAGTGGCAAAGGATGTAATAATGCATTTTCCTGAAGGTGCAGCTTCCCGAAAAGGTGCTGAGCCTGGCATGGGCGTATTGCTTGTGACTAATCAGTGATTGCTCTTAGCCCCTTCACTAATTTGCAAGGATTTTTAAGCAGAAGTGTTATATTTCATACGGCCTTTTTTTTTTTATTCTTCTGGTTCATTGTGGTCATTGATATCACATCATTTCAGTCACTCCTATTATTTTAGTATGGTGTATTTCTAGAAATTCTGACATTCTTCTGTTTCTTCGGTTATTTACTTAGCTTTTTTTTTTTTACTCCAAATCTGCAATGTCATTCCACTTTGTATCTGCTTTTGTATGACTTTAAAATGATTTGTGTAACTTTTTTTAGTAAGATAAAACATGTATGAGTTCAGTTCATAAAACTTTATTTTCAGAACCTTATATTCCAGGAGCTTTCTAAAGGTACTGTAAGGTGATACTGCTGTTCTCCATTTCTAAAGCTGAAACTTTTTCCTTTTTGCAGTCAACAGAGTGACTGGATGGTCGACTTGGTGATGTGTGTGTGTTGTTGTTTGAATTGGAGTTTCCTTTCTTCCATTTTCCAAGGATGATTTTTTTGGCAAACTACTTTGAACATGATTGCAGTGTTTCTTGTTGTAAATAAATAGGAAATGATTCAATGTCACAAACGCTGTCATAGCACAAGAACAGAAAAATAACTTCAGAAATCACCAAAAAACACTTTAAACACAGTGAATGTAACCAATTAGCATTCACTTAGTGGATGTAAGAGGACTTACATTCTCTAAAGCTGCTCTAAAAGCTACACTCTTATCTGTTAAACCAGGCTGGATCATATTGACAATTTAGAGAAGACTTTTTTTCATTAACTCTGTCAGAAAAAGCAGAAATGTTTTGAAGATAATGAAGAAGGTGCCTCCAGTGTACAGAAAGTTGAGGTGGGCTTGCTAAATACCCTATGTCATGGTTTCACCCCAGCTAGCAGCTGAGCACCACACAGCCGCTCGCTCGGTCCCCCCCCATCGGGAAGGAGGGGAGAGAATCAGACACGCTAAAAACATGACACTGAATAGAAACATGAAGTAAAATCTAGACAATTGCAGAAAGGATTTAATGGCCAGAAAAGCCGAACTGTCTTCATATGCGTATGAAATATATTGGGTAACTACCTCTGCGTTTAGCTGATGCTCCTTGCCGCAGTTGCGTATCAGGATGATACTAACCGCTTTGATTTACCTTGATTTCTAGGACAACATCACAAAATTCAGCAGTTTGCGATACATAAGTGCTTATGCTTTTAATAAGTCTTGTTTATGTTGTCCACTAGGAGTTAAATTGAATAAAACTGATTTTCTGTTACAAAGCATCCTCTAACCCAAATAAAATTCCGTAGTTGATTCCACATTTAGCATAAGGTGTTTTTGAAGTTTTTAAAACAAATCTAATGTACTTGTTCAGTGTGGAGCATATGTGTTGAGAGAATGCGCTGGCAGTATTGCACCCTCCTTAATTAATCACAGGGTATGGTTGAGTAAGCAGAAGGTGGGGATCCATAACAGTGACAGAGACTGACGTGAGATCCAGGTTTGTTTCTGTGTTTTACGCCAGGATAATGTAGTGATAACGGAACTATTCAGGAAACCTGCTCCAGCCGTAGGGAGTAGGGCCCTGATCTTCACTTACATGCCAAATTTTCGTGCTGTACATGTTCAGTTTTACTTCTACAGAAATGTTCTGTTAGAGCACTTAAAATCTTTAAATTAATAAATACAAATGTGTTTGTGATCTTGGGTATTGTTATTTGTAGGCACTGAGAGCCTTTGTCATGGGCAGCGGTGTGGTTTTGGTAGAACTTCACAAACTTAAAGGTGACTCTTGCCCCACAGAGTTTAAAGCGTTAAGTATTGTTGCTGTATTTGCAACCATTTGGGAGCTCACCAGGAAGGGGTTATTTTGTGTTTATGCAGAAGGGCTTCTTGGGGAGTGTAGCTTCTTGCAAATATCATACTCTGCTCACAAACACTTCTATGCAAGCCGATATTACTGTTGCAGTGCCTGCCCTCTTCTGTCCTCTCCAAGC